>JACSZP010012598.1:0-18120 GCA_016161895.1 Pinna nobilis | reverse complement strand
GGTCAAGTTAAGAAGCAGATATCCAGGTGTAGGTCAAGTTAAGAAGCAGATCTCCAGGTGTAGGTCAAGTTAAGAAGCAGATATCCAGGTGTAGGTCAAGTTAAGAAGCAGATCTCCAGGTGTAGGTCAAGTTAAGAAGCAGATCTCCAGGTGTAGGTCAAGTTAAGAAGCAGATCTCCAGGTGTAGGTCAAGTTAAGAAGCAGACATGGTATCGTGGTACCGTGGTATCCTCTATTTCAAATTCATTTGGACAAATGCGATCAATATAGTCATCAAATTTAAGAACGTCATCTATATAGCGGAAAGTGAAATAAAAGGATCTTGTAATTATTCTTTAAAAAATCCCAGAATGACGTCAGCTTCAAACGAATAAACAATTAAGTCAGTAAGAAAGGATGAACAGTTGGTGCCCATTGGATGCCAACAGTCAGTTGATTAACCCGTCCACTGCAAACAATCAAATATGTAGTCAATAGGAAAAATTCAGGATTTCTGATTTTCAGTAAACTTTTTGTATATCCACGCGTACGCGATTCTTCCCTTTTTTACAAAACAAAGCTAAATAATCACTGGAATAATGTTGGAAGTAGTAAAAAAAAATACTAAAACAAACGAAATTCAAGTCCGGCGAAATACAAGCATTCGGTATTTTAGAAGAGACCCGTGTGTTTATTTGTCATTCGTCCAGTCAAAATGAAGGCACAGAGTCACTAACTATTATCTACAGTTATATAAAGTTATGTAACACAAGTGACTCATCGTTGAGGAGGAAATATTACAAGTGAAACTAATAATATACTCAGAAGTTTTATGATAGATCAATTGTGCTTTAATAATGGCTAAGTACTTCCTCTGGTTTCATGTGATATAAAATTCTCTTCCTGAAACAGTCCTTCCTATACATGCCCAGGATACGCAAGAATGAAAATGGACAACACTAACAACTCAGAGCAAATATTCGATATTCGTCTTTGGAATCAAACCAGATCACACGATTTTCTCTTAAATACAGTCTTCTCAGCCATAGCTCTTGTTGTTGGAATAATTGGAAATTCAACGGTGATAGCAGTGTATGAATTTAAACTCAGGAAAAAATCTGACGATCGTTATTTCATCCCATGGCTGGCGACGTTTAATCTGGTCGCTACTGTGGTTTCCATCACATTGTTTATTACCTTGAATACCGCACCTGTATTTTACACCTCTAGTTTTGTTTGTAAGACACTCTTCTACGCGACACGTGTTCTGTGTATGACGTCACTTCTGATCCTTTTAGCTATTGCAGTACAACGATACAAGAAAATCTGCCAAGTGTTCGGTACACGTATGTCACTGAGATGTAAAAGGTTAGCGGTCTTACTAAGCGTTGTAGTCAGCATGATAGTATCGGCTCCTGTGATTTTGATATATAATGTCGTTGAAGAGGAGCATACATTCTACAATGTTACTGAATCCATTTGCAAGGCCGTGAACCATTCGAAAGAAGGTATCAATACATTTAATTACATAATAACTTTAACTTTCCTCGCTTTAATTGTAGCAATTGCTTTCTTCTATATATTAATCGGACGGAAAATCTACAGAAATCTCAAAAATCCAAATGGCATCAAAAAGCGCACGTGCCCTTCCTCCAGTAATGAAGGAATTGCAATGAACGTGATAACAACGTTGTCGACTCCAGAAAACAGTGTCTCAAGGATGGACCGCGCACAGAACTCTGTAGGAAATTCTAATCAAATAGCAGACAATGACACTAGGCAAAGTATAAACGCTGCAAAGTCTTTCTGTACAAGAAGCCCGAGGACACAGTCCAGTATCTCTGTATACAGATACTCTTATATGTTTTCTGCCATAACCAGTGTGACCTTTGTGTCCTACACAGTACCATGGATAATCATCCTGGTGGAAATGAATAATGATAGGTTTTGGGATAACCTGACGTACACCCAGCTCCAAGTATGTTTACTTCTCAGGCGATTGTATGTGTTAAGTTTCATTATAAATCCTGTTTTGTTTGGACTCTTCGATCCGGCTTTCAGGGCAGAGCTCAAGCATATTTTTCCTAAAATTCAAATATAGCTGTGAATCGTCGACTTAAATTATACAATTTGTTTGCCTTAATCTCGTCGAGTTTACGAAATATGTTTCAAACAACCAGTCCGAAAAAACGTCACCAGCCATTATATCATCATACGCCACGACAGGTGCGACAAACATATCAAGCAATTTCAGTGTTATTCTGTTGTAAGGGAGTAGAGCTGCGACTTTGGATACTAGATGTTTTTTGTCAGTGTAAAACTATTCTTTGGACTGAAAATTGTAAAGTGACCAGTGAAGTGTTTAAAAAGTGAAAGACTGGATTGTTAAAAAGAGAGGGAAATTAAGACTGTTCTCTATACTTATCAATTACTAAACATTTCTTCAATACACTGCGACTATCAAATTCATTTCGTATATCATAGTTTATCAAGGAAGGCTTGAATTATAATAAATGTTACATAAGAGATTTCTTTATATTATGTAAGACTCTGTCATTAGAGAGTGTTAAGAGATCTGTTTATATTATGTAAGAATCTGTCATTAGAGACTCTTAACCTGGAATAAGACCAATTTTATTTTGCAAAAACTTCTCAATCTTGATCAATGTCCCTCGTTATATTTTGATGCGATGTTTTCAATTTTTTTCGTTATTTTAAAACTGGATTCATTTCATGCCGGGAATTGAAGTCTGTCTCTTTACCTGCATATCTTATCGTCTAAGTAAAGAAGCTCTCTCGTTGGTTAAAAACTTTGACTTCTTCCATTCCAAATTGTAGGCAGATTTATCTAGATATTTGGCCTACTTTTCATTGGTCATGATTTATTTTACTTTGCTGTCAAACGGAATATTCATGTTTCACAAATTACATGTATCTCTTTTATACTATGTTGACCCTTCTGGAGCACCTGAACTCATCCTCGGTTTAGTGGTGTTTTGTAAACTCTATATTTTTTATACGTCTTGTTGTGTTGATTGCTGTTTTTGCGTTTGTTGGTGATGTCGTCTCTTCTTTTTCTGATCATGGTTTTGTCTGTTTTTCTATTTTTATTTTATTTTGAATGCCCCCCCCCTCAATATATTCAAATATCCCCTTTTTGCCGTCTAAAATCATCTTTCTGTCATTGGCATACTGGTACATACAGAATCAGACAAATGGCTGTCACTGAACCTCAACGAATTAAGTTTTTAAATCTAAAATTTCATTTTTAAAAAAAGAGAAAGTTGAGGATACAAACATGACATTCAAAATTCAGAGGTTGAATGGCAGGCAACACCGTGGTCAAAATAATAGTACAAACACTAGACTTCACAACAAAGCATATAACCAACAGTTCTAATAAAAGAACATTTACGAGCGTATAGACGGAAAACTGCAATAACAATTGCTTACCAAAACCATCTTGCAATACATTTTTCTGTTCTGTTCAAAAGTCAATTCTTGGTGTGGGTATTATGGGCATGGAAGTATCTTACTGACTATTAATTGATAGCCAGGGACCGCCGTGACCAATTGCTAAGCGTGTTCGACTTCGCATCAAAGGGTCGGGGCTCGAACCCAAGCCACGTACGGTTTGCCGTCACCGTCTTTCGGATTAGAGTAAAAACCTAGGTCCCGTGTCACAGTAGGTGTTGGCACGTTAAAGAATCATCCCGCTCTACGACCATAACCGCCGAGCATAGGCAAAATAGATCAGGGACTACGGTATAAAAAATAGACCATAAAACTTTATAGAAAGAAATATTTTATGTTTGCGTAAAAAGTATATGAACCAAGCTCAACTCTCGAAAAAAAGGCGAAATTCGAACCTGTTTGGCCTTTCACATCGTATTATCCTTAGTATATACATGTATTCCTTGTTTGTTACATTGTATTTTGCAAGAGGGTGTAAGCGGACAAAACAAGCGAGACAAGAGAGACGCACGGCCAAACACAATTCAACAGCTTTGTTGCCGACGTGACACTGGAATCGGACCATCATTAATGAGTAGACTAAGAATAATAATTTTACGTATTCAAGAAACTTACAATTACAACAGATTATAAATTATTCAGATTACACAAGTATTTTCTTGTAATGTTGCTGCAGCAAATATATATATTATATAAAGTCTTGACTTTCGGTTGAGATATACTAGTGGCGAAATCAGTCGCCTTTCAACCTGGCGTTATTCGCATTACATGTATTTCGCTTTTCAGAGCCGTGAAAACGAAATCAAGGGGGGAATGGAGGTTAAAGAATCACCGGGCGGAGTGTGGCGCCAAACATTAGGATGCAGAACATGTGTTCTTTATAAATATTCACTTACTGATTTATCATATACCTATAATTCAAAACCTAGTAGACCTACACCCTCCCTCTCTCTCTCTTTCTCTCTTAAGTGAAATTATTGGGGGCTGAAAAACTCTGCTGCTGCCCATAATTTTGCTTTAATACGTGCACGCCTTGTTGCAGTATTAAGCATTTTTAATTTTTCCATTCACATTTTCCCCTGTATTGAATTCGTTAAAGAGTCTCGAGAAATATACATGTAGGCCCTATATGCATTTTATGAATGAATATACATTTTTTACATTAATCATATAATTACCTTGTAGAACGAATATATTAACGCCAATATTTGCACCTAAAATTTATCTAAGAAACATTTTTTGCACCTCAGAGTTACATACCTGCCAGAATATTCTTAAGCGAAAGCGGTATGTTAGCGTGCACCCCCCCACCCGCGCTCTAATGAGATTAGGGGTGCATCCCAAAACGATTTTTTGTAAACAAGACGCAAAATTGTGTGTGCAATAAAATTGACCTACATTTTCAGATCATTGTTACGTGTAGTATGTCATTACATTTTAAATTTAGTGTAGAAGAAACAGCATCGTGTACTACGCTGGTCTTAGAAGTGATAAACAAACGCAAACTATTTTATATCTTTCTCGTTAACATCTTACAATTACGGTCTGTCTTCCCAGTGGCGTAGGAAGCAAATAAAAAGTGGGGGCCAAATTCTTTTTCAAAGCTAGGGGAGGAGGTTTTTGTTTTAAGACATCAAATGAATTTATATTTTTAGCTATTTAAAAACATTTATATTCGCTTCGCTCGCCAGTCATTTTTTGTTTATCCTTTTCGCTCGCCAATCTGCAATCTGCAAATTGCCGGTGTAAACAGGCAGTCTGTCTTAAAAAAGAAAAACAAATAAATTTCTCTAAAGCAATAATCAAAACCTGCTCCCTTTCCATTTTTGAGGGAAGAGGGAAAGCAAAGCATTTTAAAAATATCCTTAGGGAAAAACAACTAAAGGTATTGCCCCCCCCCCCCGACTTTGAAAAAAAATAACGTGCACAAGTGTCAAAAATGAAAAAAAAACAACAAAAAAACATGAGCTTCTGGGGGATACACCCAAGTACCCCCGCCACGGCTTCCATGTCTTATGACGACCCTGTACCAGACATAATGTCTCGATGAAACAATTAACGCCCTACACCCCCCCCCCCCCCACCGAAATNNCCCCCCCCCCCCCCCCCACCGAAATCATGCGTCGTCCTCCTTTGATTTTTTTTCGTAAATATTTTGGTATTAAAGAAAATATATTACGATATATCATTTTCAAATTATATTTTCTGGGCTTAAGGCGAAACACAAGATATTTACATTAACATACAGCCCATCAAAGCATAAACGAGAAAGACATGGAATTTAGGTTAAAAAAAAGAGCCCCCCCCCCTCCTCTAGCTAAAATTGACAAAATAATTTGCTCCCGAATCCCCTCCTCTAGCTTTGAAAAAAAATTTGCCCCCCCCCCCACTTTTTAGTTGCTTCCTACTCTATACATGTACACAATGTACATGATATACATTGTAGGGGCCTTTCCATCCCATCATTATTGAGATCCGTCCCCGCAATGTAGCAAGAATAGCTTTTTTTTCTCCAAGTGTAATGCAATCTGTCTCATAGTTTTTCAATTCTTAAAAATCTAGACTAGTACCCTACTTGATTTCTAAATAGTCGAGAAGACTTAGATCTGCATACAGATTTCTATCCGTTTGTCTCCAGTGTAAACAAAACGCTGTATTCACTGCGGACCAGTTTACGGCTGTTCTCGTTTCCGGTTATGTGAATTTACCTGTCAAGTGTTGCACCGACCAAATAACAACATCAGGTGTAGTGAATACATGTTTTTGAGAGTGATGGGGTGTTTGCTTGCAAAATTAGGATTGACTCGAAAGAGTCATGAAGAGTTAGAAGAAGAGCCACAACAGAAGCAGTACTCGTGGTTTGTAATTGTAATTAGACAGTACAGTATAGCTTTCGTTCTGACAGTAATAATGTCGCATATCAATTATTATTGTCATTGTCGGTAATGACAACCTCGAATATGAAGAGTGACAAAAGATTCCCCTCTACCTACCCATTTCTCGTTTCTGCCTTTTCCATTATTTTTACAGTCTATTGAGATCTGTAGATTGTTGAAACGCGATTCGTTGAAGAATGTTATTTTTAAACGAACAATAAAACGGACTTGTTAATTGCTGGTGACAGTTTTAAAAAGTCCTGCTCAAAGCTCTCTGAAAATTCTACTTCAGTTTAAATTAGCAGTAACTAATTTCTCATTAAAGAGAGTTCCTTGAATATCAGACATGGTATAAACATAGGGTTGACACCATACCAGACAAAACGATGTTCAGCAAAGTGTTTGCAGTCACTCACAGGTATACTACCGGTAATCCCTTCGGAATACAGAGTTTAGAGATGGTTACTCTTTTGGTCTCGGAGGCGCAATTAGACGTTACATATCAAAGAAGGTTGGACTGTTTTCCAAAGCAAGCAAAGAGCACATCAGTACCACAACCATTATAAGCATTTATTTCGAGGTGGAAAGAATGAAACCCGATGCCTTTTTAGGTGTAGATACTAAGGAATATTCTTTTGATAACGTCTTAATGAGGTATATCCTGATTACAATACTGATATAAAGGTATATGCGTTGTTTTCAAATGACAATAGTTCCTGACCTCTTCGCAGCTAATCCTGACTTCACGCTGAAGAGTTTTACGAAGGGAGGGTATCTCAAAACCGCCGTATTCTTTTGTGGACCATTTCTCATGCTTTTGTTTGCTCTTTCCCACACCAATTTTTTTTTCCTGGTGGGGGCAACAGTAAACTGCAGCACCAATGGCGTCGGAGTAGGAGCAGCGGCCCCAATTTTTTGGGCAGAAAAAAAATCATGACGACCTGCGATCTTTGGGGCGGCAACAAAAACTGCGATCTGTGCTCTTTTGGGCAGCAACTAAACGGCGATCTGCATTTTTTGGGGCGGCAACTAGAACAATGATCTGTGTACCTGGGGCTGCATCAAACTCGAACGGCAATCATTTGTCAGTGGATCTGAATACTTGCCAAGTCTCCCCTTTACATGTAGATAGGGAGACTCCCTATCTCTTACCGAAAATTTGGATAATTTCTTTTAAAAATGCATATCTCCCCATAAAAAACTTAAATTTTCTTATTAATTTGTAATTAGATATAGTCTCCCCCATGCTGATGAAAAAACTCCTGATGGAAATTTTGCAAGGATGACAAGTCTGGATCAGCCCGTTATGAAAACTATCATTTTTGCAAGGGAGGCACACAGTCGGGGTTACAGCACCCAGTGCGTACTGATAATTAGCAATGGGAATTCAAAGGGTGCCTTTTCATCAGGCCTTACTTATGAGTTTCTGACTGCCTTACTGCTCAAGTTATTGGAATAAAAATAGAGGATGAGTCTTATGTTATTTTAAATTTGAATATAAGCAAAAAGCTTTGTAGTGAAATCCATTTTCTGAAATTGTTTTTTCAGAACATTTTTTTCCCAAACCTGAAATTTGACTGAATAATCCAAAAAAGTTGATGATTACATCATAGATTTTATTGACGTTCATTCAATTTTAGAGGCATAATTTTGCATATTTCTCAGTTTAAAATTACATTTTTTTCATATTGGGAGGGAGATACACCCTTCCTACCTCCCCCGTTCATTTCGTCGCCCCAATCCAAAAGTGCTTCCGATGCGCCTCAGCACAAGAATCCCCTCCCCCCTGATGGAACCCCAAAAGGGAATACTTAGCTTATTGCATTGGTATGCATGCTACTACAAGATCTGTCTGGCTTCTCCAAATAATATTTTCCATCTGATATATACGGTATACTACAGACATCTCCTCTTGCTGAAGGATAGCAAGATGTACAATGTACTAATTCTGTCTCTTCATTATCCAATGTTTTGGAAAAATCAAAAGCTTTTTCAATTAATTTCTCTCAATTCATACAGGCATTAAGTTGAAACAAATCCATGTTATATTTATGATAAAAATTCCTTTAGATATTATGATAATATAACAAAACAATACTGATCGTGACTTGTACATGTTAATCCCATGTCATTTGGATTATTATTGAGAACTTGTCTGACATCTTGTTTGATCTGTCAGCACTATTACATGGTGACACCTCCTTTTGCACAACAGATATTTTAATTACTGTGCCAATTAATATTACTTATAATGCATCTTCATGGACACCATATGGATTATGATAAGCTGAACAGTACTGGGGGGTTCAGTCTCTGCATACAAGGTATAATGTATGTCCCACTTTATGCATTGGTATCCCCATGTACACAATGCAAGTTTCCTTGAGAAAAAATGGCATACTTGGCAAGTCTCCCTCATTAATAAGGAGATTCGATTTTTATGTAATATTTTGATTATATTTCTCATAAAAAATCATATGCCCCCATGAAAAACTTTATTTTCCCATTAATTCTTATTAAAATTTAGAGTTTCCCCGATGAAATTGAAAACTCTCCCCCTCAAAAATCTTTCTAAGTTGGCAAGTCTGATGTGGCTAAATTGATTTGTTAGTAACTAGTAAGTATTTGTGCAAGTGCTGAACATTTTTCTGTAATTATTGCAACAGTATAACTTTCATATACATGTACATGTATGTATACCGGTAATAAACATAGAACTCAAATTGCCTGTTATATCATTGATGTTGACCCTCCCAAAGAAGAATATTTCACTTACATGAAGATGTCTCTGTATACCGATGAAGGACAATAAATTAAGCGGCTTAGCCTATGTTTGATTCTTATGGCTTTTGAGCAGGGAGGGTTCTTCAAATGTGCGCACAACTATTGTGAAATAGGACATCGGTTTTTACTGTCTCATTCAAACGACAGGGACAAACAATGGCGGTGTGGATTTGAACCTACGACCTCTCAATTAGTAGGTGAACACACTAACCACTGAGCCATGGTGGCACCTGCAACAGTGAATTTTAAATACATACATGTTTATGACCCGCCATGAGATTTTGTGCCCAGACAAATGATGATGTCAGTATGATACAAAGCCTGAAAATTGTACATTATTGTTTTGGCACCCGTCATAAAAATGGTTATACATGCATTGTAACCACATGAAGTATAAAAGTAAAACTTCAGTTTTGTGTTAAGGAGGGTCATACAGGTATACATGTAGTACGTGTATAACATAAAAATCTCAATTTGGTCCCTGTGCCTCATTTGGGCCAAAAGTCTCATGGCTGGTCACTTATGTACATGTACAAAGAACGTGAAACACAACTTGTTTATTGTATTGCTGTTAAATGCCTCGCTGAAGAATTTTTCTCTTACCGTATATGGAAATGTTATGGTAATTGCATGCAGTTGAAGGAAGACAAATTTAGCCTGTGAATTACACTCCTGGCCATTGAGAAGTTATGGCTCTTAATTTAACTCTTTCACCCCTGTAGACACATTTGGATATGCCAGAATCATTGATTTAAGGAAAAGTCTATTATTTTCAAGGGGTTAATGGGTTAAGTTGCTGACACCAACTGTGACAAAGGACCTCTGTTATCACTTTCTCATCTGAAGGACAGAAAACCAGTTGAGACTGTAGCACTGGCTCAGACCAATAACCTCAATGTCAGAAGGCGTGCATGGCTAAATGGTTAGCGTGTTCAACTTCAAATCGAAGGGTGCTGAGTTCGAATCTTCGCAGCACCACTCTGCGGTTGGCCGTCCCTGTCTTTCGGTTGAGACAGTAAAAACCAAGGTCCCGTGTCACTGTAGGCATTGGCATATTAAAGATCCCTCCCTGCTCTTAGGCCACAAGTGCCGAGCATAGGCAAATTTGTTGCAATTCACTGGCACTCGGTAACGGCTCCATATGAGTGAAATATTCTTGAGTGGGACATTAAACATCAATACAACAATAACAACAGACACCAACTACAGAGCCATAATGGCTCATAATGTAGCTGATATAAACTTAATTTATAGAGATGGAGTTGCTACATATGGAAGTCAATTTGTACACAAATGACACATTTGGGATTAAAGCAAAATAAAAAGCTGTATTTATAACGTGTACACGTACAAGGGTCTCTGTACACATGGTAGTGTTGAATCTAGAGCAACATAGCATGGCACTGTGCCATGCCCTTTTTCTGAAACACCATGCCCTTTTTTGTCAGTGCCATGCCCTTTCCTATACCAAAAATATATCCTTTAGGACATAGACTGAACAAGATTAATCTTTCTGCTTCGTAAGCATAAGGTGTTCTATAATCATTCAATATAAAGTATTTTAAACAAGTATTTGGAAGATATAAAAGCACACATTATTGTGCAGGTGCCCTCAAGACCAATTTTCACGCATTATAAGTGCCCTTTTGCATATGAAATTGTGTGCCCTTTTCTGTTCCTAGATTCAACACTACATGGGCGAGATCACTGAAGCAGGTTTTACTGAAATGAATTTTATCTCATTCCAGATATCAGGTGGGAATTTTCACCTGTCCTAATACCTGCTGCTAATACACCTTTAATCATTGCTACTCCTGTCAACATCTCTAGATGGATATTGATCTTTTGTTAAGTCTTTACAGAAAAAATAAAATCATTATATGCATATGTAACATGATGCAGGGAATTGATTTCTCTTGCAGCAGTCACATGTTTAAGTCCTGTGGCACAGACTCTGTTGCTCAGTCTATAAGTCATGCGTGTAGTTCCATTGTAGAGTGCAGATCAGAGTTGCTGGTATGTTATAGGTTGACGCCCAGCTTATGCATCTTTAACTTTAATGGAGCTGTCACCAAATGTTAGTGAAGGGCTTCCCATTTTAGCATATGCTTAAACAGTAGAGTTGGTTTATAACGAATCGGAGCAAATTCAGTGCTATTACGAAGAGGAATAAAGTCCTGAAAAGAATTACTATTTATCTATTTATGTTGTAAATTCGATGCTTAAAACGAAGGATGCCTATAACAAGGTCAAAAGTCAATCCCCTTTGACTTCTTTATAGACCAACTCCACTGTACTTAAAGTCAATGGATCTCTACTGCACCAACACCTACTGTGACACAGCTAGGGCATCATTTTTTACTACCTCTTAAAAAGGACAAGGGAAGGCAGCATACTAGAGGTTTACACATATGTTACACATGATTTCTCGACTTTGTCTTGTATATGTTCTGTAACACAGATTTTGTTTAGTCTGTAAGACCAGTCATGGCTTAAATGGCTTTTCTGACAGTGTTTGTCTTCTGACTAGAGTAGGGGGATAGGGGATCAAATCCAAGCGCTGACCTTACCAGCTCCATTTCTGTCTCTGTGTTGCTCATTCATCAGGTTTGATCAATTAAGTCACCAATGTCAATGAAATGCGACAAATTTTGCCTATGCTTGGCACTTACATGTACATGTATACATGACCACTGAGCTGTGAATTTGTTGTTTTATGACTAATTCAAGCATTTTTAACCTATCTAAGGGCCTTTTTGCTGCCAAATTTATAGCAGGTGATGGACTATGTTCCTAGTGGCAAATTATATCTTTGTTGTGACATTGGCATTGTACGTAGTTTACCTCTTAAACAAAAAAAATAAGCGGTTAATAGGGGTCTATTTTGATATTCATAAGTGGTGCAGAATTCATACTTTAAAAGTGCAAATGATCCTAATTTTGTTGTCAAAATGTTGCAAATTCCCAATTCCAATATCATGGGATATATTCCCAAAAATGATGTGTACAAAACCCTACATCTGGAGAAATCTCTACATGATAGTTTGGCCAATGTTTGGCACTTGCTAACTTAGGACCACTAAACAGTGATGTGATGGATCTTTAACATACCAACACCTACTGTGACACAGGAACTCAGATTTTACTGTCTTATTCAAAGGACAGGGACAGCCAGCCACATCATCATGGAGTTGAACCTATGATCTCAAGGTAAGAGGGCAAATTAGCTAACCAATGAGCCATTGTGACCCTGATTGACAGAGTGAATACCAAGGTCCCATGTCACAGTAAATCAGCACCATATAGATCCCTCCTTGCTAAGTGAATCTAAGTGCCATGCTTAGGCTAAAAGTAGAAGCTTTTACACCAGGGGTTAGTGTGTACGACAGATCCTAAACACACACACCTGTTGTCTCACTATTTTCAGTTCTTTAGATAAGTATATTTGTACATTAAGTTATTGAAGTAGTATACAAGGATTGAAGTAACATAGAATCCCTGCGTACATGTATGATGGATAGGGAACAGGTATAGTTGTTATATCCACTATATGTGTTCAACAGGTGCTGCACTCTAAAGGGCACCTGTCTTAATTACGTTACAGTCTGTATAAGCAGTTGCCTTGTCTATTTCTGGTATGCTTTTTGCTACAATAATCTTATGAATAAGGGCGTTAACTGTCCTGAGAGATCACCATCTGCCTTAAAAGATCATATAGTGATGGTCTCTCAAGATATGGTACATTCTTCAAAGACTGCCATATTATTTGGTTTTCATGTATTTGTATTTTTTCCTTGCATGATTTATTTTCCTGAAAATTACAAAGTTGAAACAGTGTCATGTGACACATCTATACAAAGTATGGCCTTGATATGTGTACTTTGTAGTTTATGTATATTTTGAATAGCCTTTCTACAAACATATATGTATAGTAAGTGTGCATTTCTCAGCCAATCAATTTTACTCATGCAAGCTCAAATCACAGGAATGTGCACATCTTCAATCTTCTAACCTGATCTGCATCACATGACACAGCTTAATTTTCTTGTTACTCAAATGAGAAAGTAAAAATGAAAGTCCCATGTCACAGTATTGGTATAAAGTGTTGAGGCCCTTCACTCAATAGCCCAATAAGTGCTCAGCACAGACCAGAATTTGAAGCCCTTCACCAGTACTTGTTGACATCTCTATACAATTGAAAGATACGTAAGTGGGACGCTAAAAAGAATGCAACAATAGTCTGAAGTTCATAGTACATAAACCTACACATAGTGAAGTGTCAGTGAGTGAGTGTACCATCGCGTACATATTGTACATTTCACCATGACCTTTGACCATTATCCATATGGCTAACATTGTGTACTGGTACAGAAGAACCTGTAATCAGATACCTCCATGTTTGTCACAGAATTTGTTGTCTTTTAAGAGAGGTGTCATTGGCTGTTAATGAGACAGTAAAAACCGAGGACCCATCTCACAGTAGGTGTTGGCATGTTATTTAAGAACCCTCCCTGCTCTACAATCATAAGTGCCAATCATAGTCAAAATCGGTTGCCCTTATTCACCATCATACAAGGGATAAATTCTTCAGTGGATGTTAAACAATAATATACATCAGATAGTACCATTTGTGTACAAATCAACCTCTATATAAAGACCACCTTCCTATGACAGTATTCCTAAGGAGGACTTTATGTACAAGTTTTACTGTAATGTAGTTGGAATTCTGTTTAAAGATCAAATTCTCTGAGTAGGCCCTATGGCCTAGCTGGTCATTTACGGAAAATAAAATGTTTGTGAATTATTATGAAAATCTGACAAGTGTTAAAATTTCTCCTGACAGTGGTCTTATGGCTGAATTTATTGCATTTCAACAACAAATATGTGGAATATGTGAATTGAAATAAAGAAAAAAATTAAAATGCTAAAAGTACAGTTTACATGTACATATTGTGTCAAATAAAAAAAGGTCAAGTCTTTTGACTTTAACTGAGCTCTCACTTACTGTATTATTACTTTAAGATTTTCAATTGTAAGGATCTTGCTGGACAAATAGTAAAACTTTTCTAGAATGAACACTTGATGGATCAGACAAAAGTGGCCTTTGTGGACAAATGAGGGCTGGTATGCTCAGATATAGCCAAGGCTTATATTGTAGGTGGCTTTTATAGGCAGGTGCTCTTTAGCCTTTTTAGCCCACCATCATACTGATGGTGGGCTTATCAAATCATCTTCCGTCCGTTGTCTGTCGTCCATCGTCTGTGGTCCGTCCTGAAACAATTCCTGTTATCCCTATTTCTCAGAAACTACTGAAGGGATCTTTCTCAAACTTTACATGAAGGTCCCCACTGGGGTCTAGTTTTGCATGCCACATTTTGGAACTGATCCAAAAGAATTGGGGCCCCCAACGGGGAATTCGTTTTTTAAAATGGCAATCCGGTTATCACTATTTCTGAGAAATTAATGAAAGGATTTCATGAAAATTTGCATGGAGGTTTCCCATGGAGTCTAGTTTTGCATGGTACATTTTGGAATTATTCCAAAAAGAATTGGGGCCCCAAAGGGGGAACTTAGTTTTTAAGCTGTCAATCCTGTTATCACTATTTCTGAGGAAGTAGTAAAGAGATATTCATGAAAATTTGCATGGAGGTTTCCCATGGGGTCTAGTTNNGAACTGATCCAAACAGAATTGGGGCCCCAAAGAGGGAACTCAGATTTTAGGATATTGATCCCATTATCATTAAAGAATTGGGGCCCCAAAGGGGGAACTTAGTTTTTAAGCTGTCAATCCTGTTATCACTATTTCTGAGGAAGTAGTGAAGAGATATTCATGAAAATTTGCATGGAGGTTTCCCATGGGGTCTAGTTNNGAACTGATCCAAACAGAATTGGGGCCCCAAAGAGGGAACTCAGATTTTAAGATATTGATCCCATTATCGCTATTTCTGAGGAAGTAATTAAGGGATCTTCATGTAAATTTGCATGGAGGTTTCCCACGGGGTCTTGTTTTGCTTGCCACATTTTAGAACTGATCCAAAAAGAATTGGGGCCCCAAAGGTGGAACTTGTTAAGATTAATGTTACAGACAATTTTTTTTCAAGAACTGTCATCAACTTTATAAGAATTATCTTTCTTAGACCACAAATCAGCATATTTGGTGCATTATGGGTAAAACCTGTGCAATGTTTTGTTTACTGGGTAGGGAAGATTGGATTGCCAGTATTACATAACCAACTTTGAATCAACAGGTGGCAGAAACAAATACACAAGTTAGCCTAGTTTATTCCTCTTGTTTTTGTATTTTTATCACACATCATTGATGCTAAATCATACCTTGAAGTAATGAAACCAATATTTTGTATCCTTCTTTCATTCATAAGATCAATTAAGTCTCTTACATACATTTCAAATTTGGAAATAGTATGCTCCTCTCTTTAATGTAAGACTGGTCTATTGTGGTGTATCAGGATGATTGGATTGTCAGTATTACATAATCAACTTTGCATGAACAGCTGGTAGGAACAAATACACAATTAAGTTAGCATAGCAGTGTCACTTGTGGGAAAATTCCATTCAAAAGGTCAATCTGAGTTCTAAGATTAGTCTATTTTGATTTATAGTGAAGAAAGGGTAATCAGGCAGGAATTTAGTCAGATTCTATCTATTTCCCCCACAAGTTACAATAGACTGTTCCAATTGTTTATTGCAGTCATAGCTGCCCAATACACTCCTTCAACAGAAATTCATGTTACAATACACAGCTTGACATTATTTAATCCTAGTTTCACAGACATTGTAATCTATGGTGACTTTGCAATAGAAAAGGTACAAATGTATATCAATTTGTTTATTACATAGGTAGACAAATCAAATGAGAGTATTTTCAGGGAGTGGGCTATTCCTTGCCCCTCCCCCTCATTTCTGAAATGCTGAATTCTCTAAATAACCATTGAGACCCTCACCCCTAAATAATATATTTTCTTGTTGCACAAGACAAGACAAATTAAAAGATGTTAGTTATGGGGTTCTCACGGCTTATTCCTCATCCACCTTATTTCTCAAAAAACTTTGATTGCTCTTTGAGAGAATTTACAGAGGGTATCACCCTCAAATCTTATGCAGGGGTTCCTTGGGGTCCTTTTTTTTGTATGTCACATTTTGGAACTGACTAGAAAAAAATGGAGCTCCAAAGGGCTTGGAATTGAAATGGAGGGTCCAGTTATTGAAGGCATATAGAGAACTAAGAGTAAGAAGGGTAAGAACAGTCTGTCATAGGTCTATTAAAGATCTAATGATGGTGGGCGTCAAGATCCTTCTAGGATATCTTGTTTAAATATATATATGAATATATATCAGATGAGTTGGATAAAAAATTTAGATAAGTTTTCTGTACCCCTGAAAAACAATGACAAACTATCATTTATCAGATACCAATACACTGTAGCCATACACGGCTGAGGTATCTTTGTTGACCAATTTTTATAATGTACAAATGTGCATAAAATTTTACCAGTATATGTTAAAGTTTTTCTGTTGCTAATTGTTACCACACAATTTTGATATGATTATGATAAGATAACATTCATAATTCCTCGTATACGTTTCTTCAGAATGTGAGTTGTATCCGTCCCCACTATACATTGGTTATTAAAAGAAGATTGATCTATCAAACTGTCATGCTCTGTAAGAGTTTGGATTTATGTGAACTTTATAGGCCATCTTACAGAAATTTGTGTATTGAGACATTACAGGTAACTAATAGCATCTGTAGTCCACAAGGCTTTAGATTAATGCCCAGTTGACTAGTTTTCAAGATTAAAATGAAAATATCACATCTCCTTCATGTTGCGATCAAGATAAATTTCACAGTAAACTTCTCACCCTTGGAATGTTGCTGCTCACTTAAAGTATAAATACTGCAAAAGAGTGCTGGTCTTTAGTACTGTATGGTTGAGGATTTGAGCCTAGGCAGAGGTGGCTGCTTTTGTACTTCAGACTGTATGGTTGAGGATTTGAGCCTTAATTGGCAGAGGTGTCTGGCTGTTCCTATCCTTAGGATAAAGTACAAGTACTACAGTAGAGTGCTGGTCTTATTACTGTATGGTCGAGGATATCAGCCTTAGCAGAGGTGGCTGCTTTTGTACTTCAGACTGAATGGTTTAGAAAAGATACAAAACAAACACACACTAGAAAACATTGAGCATGTTCTGATAAGTCTGTTAGTTCCCCACTGGCAAGCTGGGCTAACCTATATTTGGACCCCATGTGTTCATCCATCTGTCTTTCTCGCCATATAATAATCTAGCCTTTTTCAGTGCTACACATTCGACCCCATGTGTCCATCCATCTGTCTTTCTAGCCATATAATAATCTAGCCTTTTTCAGTGCTACACATGTACATGTATTCGAAATATTGAGCTGGTTTAATGTATATATCACTGTGTTCTAGACCCAAGTCAAGTGTCATTCCTGTTGAGATATTTTTAACAGAACCATGGCTGTAGAACTGCAGTCTGAAGTTGTCCCAGGAAGGACTGGTACATTTGAATTGTTTAATCAAGCACTTGTTACATTTATGAGATGCATTGATTCTGACATGTTTTCTCTTCTTCCTGTATTCATCCTGTTCAGAGATCTGCCATAGCTGTTGAACACGATGCCAAGTGTACACACTATTCACTATATAATGAGTCAGTTTTCAATCTGGTTCTATCTTGTATACATGTACATATGTAGATGAAGTTTCTGCATAGTGTTAGCTATCCTCTTAATCACAAAGATAAAATTCTACACAGGAAGGCTACACAACGTCTTACTGTATTGTAAGTCCACAAAGAGGTAGACTACACATGGTTTTGCTGTAATATACATATATGTCAGTATAGAGTCAGGCTATACACATGGTCTTACTGTATTATATGTCAGTATAGAGTCAGGCTACACATGGTCTTACTGTATTATATGTCAGTATAGAGTCAGGCTACACATAGTCTTACTGTATTATATG
>JACSZP010012596.1:0-28185 GCA_016161895.1 Pinna nobilis | reverse complement strand
ATATATGTGTGTGTGTGTGTGTGTGTACAGATATAACAGAATTAATCTAAAAACGAGCTGTCTGGTGCATATATGTATGATAGATATTACTTGTATTTACTTTCACTGAAAAATATGTTCAGTTCAAAGAAAATCAACTATTTGAAGCTGTTCGCTTTTCAGTTACTGCCAATAGCAAATCCGTTATTTATTGATGGTCAAATGTAAATATTCGCATATAAAGGATGATTAAGACATACTTTTTCTTTGCGAATGAAACTATAATAAAAGTCCATAAATGTTCAACTCGAGAAAATACGATGTGTTTACAACTTAAACGAAGAAAAGATCTAGAATTATTACGTAAACCTCATAGAGAGGAAATAATAAAACCGCCCCACATAAACGCAGCAAGTTTCAGATTAGATAAAAAAAGAAAAACATTTAATGAATGGCATTCTTCCCATATTTGAAATATTTAGTGGAAGTGTATATTGGTTTTGAAATACCCAGCAGCGTGCGTACGATATTTACTCATGGTATGATATTAAGTCACCCAAAGCTGATTACACGGTCCTTTTTTATTTGAAGCACCTTAAAGCTAATACATTCCTTTGATTTTTTGACCCGGTCAACTACCGAAGGCTCGCTCAGTTAGAGAGAGAGAGAAAGAGAGGTGGAGAAGCGGGGAGGGGCATCATGTGATTTTAAGAAAATTGATATAAATGTAACAGTTTCAGTAAAAAAACAATATTGTTCGATCTGTTCGGTTTTTTTTTTTTTTTTTTTTTTTTTGGTGGAGGCCAGAGTTTTGAAGAACAAGAGGGGAGGAAAGCTCGTATGTCTCTGTCGTACAAAATACCCGTTTTAACTACAGTTCTGTAGAGGGGCCGCCGTGACCTAGTGGTTATCATGTTCGGCTGCTAACCGTGAGGTTGTGAGTTCGAATCCGCGGCACGCTGCATTTGATTGTCCCTGTCCTTCGCATGGGGCAGTAAAAACCGAGCTACTTTACAGTAGCTGTTGGCACGTTAAAAAACGTTAAGTCTCCCTGCTCTACGGCCATAAGTGCCGAATATAGGTCAATATGTCACCCTCCAACGGCAAATGATGACGTCTCCAAATAAGTGAAAGATTATTGATTGGGACGTTATACAACACTATAATCAGCTAAGAGCTCTGTACATAGATAGATGTAGGTCATACTAGCTCTACTACCTGTTGAAGCACCGAAGGAAAAGTAATCTGTTGCAACATACCTTCACGGATATATGATATGTTCGCCAAATACCGAGCTTCACATGGCGTGATATACATGTACTCACGTGCAAATGGGGATTAGAAAAGATGAAATTTATGCGCATATTAATTAAGTCACGTCCCAACTATAAGAAATTCTGAATTCTTCAAATTTATTTTTACACTAAACATGCAGTGTCCATATAATAAAACTATTTTCGTCAGTAATCGAATATTTACGATTTTTTATTTCCAATTGATTCACGGCATATTAATTCAAATCAATTCGCTTGGATAGATACTTTAATACATAAGCAAAGAGATAAATGAATATATACATGTAGGTATGGTGAAATGGACATAGATATGAATTTGTCAATGAATTCCAAACTAAAGCACTCAGAGTCGGTGTGTTTATCTGTATTTGTTATCATGCATCCTCCGTTATTTCTTACCTGAACTAACCTGAAATTACTTATCTGCACCGTGCATACTCGCTGTACCTCCGCGTGATGTGCTCAATATTCACGTAAGTTAGGGTAGATAAGCTTAAATGAAGAACATGAGACCCCTGCCTAACACGGACAAATGATAAGTGCGTTAATTATAGTGTAAGTAATCAGTCTTGCTAAAGTCAGACCCCCCCCAAGCACCCGAAACGAAAAAAACAACAATAATTTGCATCATTTAGATGACAATATGTGTCTCTATAAAAAAAATTCCGAGTAGCCTTAAATGATAATTAAACATAAATGTTGAGGCATCTAATTTCGAGGTGATCCTCAATTTATGTTGAGTTACACAGAATACAAAACTCAATATGCTACAGCGGTTGGCCGTCCCTGTCTTTCAGATGAGACACTAAAATCCGAGGTCCCGTGTCACAGTAGGTGTTGGCACGTTAAAGAACCCTCCCTGCTCTATGGCCATAAGTGCCGAGCATAGGCAAAATTTGTCGCCCTTCACCGGTACACGATGATGTCTCCATATGAGTGAAATATTTTTGAGCGGGACGTTAAACAACAATACAACAACAATATTATACTACAAAGGGGGTCCGCCACAAATGTTCAGCAGGCCGCTTACACGTGCATTGTTTCAAGAATTCTGCGAGTTAACACAGAGTATGTTAAAAGTCTATAACTTACATAACATGTACGTTGTAAGGAAAGTCAGGACTTTGTAATGTCTTGTTCACATCAGGTAATTAATGCAATGCACAAGAGACAGGCCAGAATTCGTTCACAACAGGAAAGATTTAGCCCCTTCACAACAGAAATAACTCTATAGCTCCTAACTTATGTTCTTGTCAGATATTCTCCGAGAGCACGTGTACTCTACTGATATCTTACGTCTCGTGCTTGTTTTCTTTATATATCAATACAGCAGGAAGCAGATCTAAGTGGCGAGGAACAAAGAGACAAAGAAATGTTTGAATTATATTGAAAATTTTCCGAAATTTTTTTTCATATGCCTTTCGATTGTAAAAAACATATAAATACTTTTAAAATGCGAATTTTGAATATTACCATATAAGCTATAATATATTTGATTATTAAATTCAATTAAAATTAAGACTTACCATGGTTAAATATGAGAACATGAAAAAGGTGAGGGGATGTTATTATGCCGATGTAAATATCAATAACTTTTTTCTTTTTCCTCGGTGTCAGAAATTCATTCGATACCTTATCGTTTTGGATTTTTATCTTTTAATTATTCTTTTTACACCATATTCTTCGAAAATTTCTCAATTTTATTTAGTTTAATTCTGAATCCCTGTAAGTATTCCATTTCTAATTTCATTTCATGTTATTTAGCCGACTTTTATTTCATACTTCTGTAATCAATTTCATATTCTCTTAATCTATCTTGGCTAAGTTTCTTCTACTAGCAAATTCCTTTTTATTTCACATCACTTCACCAAGGATTTGTCCATTCTGTTGTCAGATCTAACGGGATTATTCAGGAATGCCTTTGATATGATATGATACATGTACTGCAGGTTTCTAGTTTGGAAATGCAGAAACACGAAAACAAAAAAGGTTGATTTACACAATCAAACTCAGGTATGTCCTAGTAAATTATTCGCACCTGGACACACTGTGGAAGGTAGAAATTGACATGCATGTATACAAATATCTTATATGAGATTTATAAGTCGACTATTTAAGTATGAGTGATAAATTATAATGTTCACTTATTTCAACTTAGAAACATGTGAATTGCAAATAGTTTACCGCGAAATAAATCTTTAGTAACACTAATAATTCATTTTCATCTGACATGGAACATGGACTACTCATTCTAAAATTAAATCCGTTTTCTCTCTCAGAATTTATGTGCTAACGGTATCAACATATATATTTCTCTGTTGCTCCTCAAATTGTTTTTGACTATCGCGATGTGAAAATGTATTACAATATTATATAAAATTTTAGTTAGAATTCCCTTCATAATTTTATTGTATTTTTCCGAATTTAATATTTTTATTTCGAAAGGGCGTATATTCAGAAGGATTTAAAAATTAACCGATCCCATTACAACTTGGTATTCTGTAGATCCACCCAGTTGTAGAGTAAGAATGGTCCTTGCATACAGAGTATCATTTAAAAATGGGCTACCTTTAATCTGGATTTTAAAACATAAATTTTAACTCATTAAAATGCCAACTTTACGACAACAACAACACACCTGAACCCGTGATTAATGTCCCATGAATGAAACATCTCCGACTACTTCTTTCTCTCCTTTTTATTATAATCTTGTAAAAATACTAAGACTAACTGAACATACATAAGAGGCAGATGTACGCATTTAAAAAAAATCGAAGCTTTATGACACCTGTGATATATTTCATTTGTAAACGATTTCCATAAAAGGGCATTACATAGATCGGACAAAGCGAAGGTATTTTAAATGAATTGTATGAATGAAAACTCGACTCCTAAACCACTTCCGCCAGTGATACACATTCCTGAGCAGATAATTCGACTAATGTCTCAAATTTCGACAAATTTTCGCTGCAAGTAGTAATTTTCGGCGCATGAACTGATAATATCTGACTAGGAAGAGATCTGATTGGTAACATCAACGTTACTGATATCTTAAGTTTGTTTTTTATTCGGTCGGAATTGAATAATTTACTGCCGGTGTACCGCCCACAAATATTTCAATTCATCGGGATGATGACGTCGTAGAGAATGTATAAAACAAGCTGAGATCGACTTACAACTCTCAAATCCGATCTGGCTTACTAGGCGTTGACTTGAGTTTATTGAAGGAAGGCAAATTCACTTTTTATTGACCATGGCTATTGTTCTCCCACGTACACGCATAGATAGCGTTGATGTTCCAGAAAATCTCGACAGAGAGTCGGCAAATGCATCAGCTATTGTGTCACTGCCCAGTATACGACAACCGCAGGCAAGACAAGTTATATCAAGAAACGTCTCCTTCACAAGAAAATCGTATGGATACAGTACACTTCCAGACAGAAAACGCACTAAAAGTATTCAAAACGCTCAATGACGAGGAAATAAGATTGCGTCTACGAAACAAGAATAATCGGTAACGTCACAAGAGGCGTTCAGCGCCACAAGTACAAGTTCAAATGACGATAAAAACAAAAACAATGACTGATGATGAAATATGGTGCTACTTCATTTTCGGTTCAGGAGATAAATTCCCCTTGGAAATCGAAAATACTACAAGGACAAACACCAGGAGGTCATTATTAAGAAATTCCAGGAAACCTGTGGATAACTTCGTGTAGATGATACTTCCACTAACGGAGTTCGATGAACTGATGATTCTCTTAATACATGTATAAGAAAATGATTACAAGGCACTGGAATCAACGATGATGCCATGTTTCAAGATAACACGCAATTCACGCTCTGGAAAATGTACAGAACCTTAAGATATTAAGATCAAATGTTTGAGACTGATTCCGACAATTAGGAACTAACGTTTGAAGTGTGTACGCTGACTTAAATTCACTTTTCTTTAGGTGATATGTTGCCAAATGTTATTTGATCGCTTTAAAGTTAACTTACATCGTATAAGCGCACCTGCATATTTTATACACCTTGCAATATACCTGGAGAAAGCCTTGACGTTCAGTAAGTGTTTACTGGTAGTATACGATGTCGTCGTTAGGACGAAGGACAAATGTTCTCTTAATTTATTTATTTCTTGATATTTATGTAATGTGTTTCATCTGTAAATTATCATTGGCAATATTTATTTTTGTTATACATTTAAACATCTTGTAAATATCGCAGGGTCCATACATTTAATTTATTATTTGAATTGAAACGTTGATTTTTTTAAATAAATGTATGAAATAAATTTAAGTTGTTGACTTTGTATGTTCTCTCTCTCTCTCTCTCTCTCTCTCTCTCTCTCTCTCTCTCTCTCTCATGATATAGTGAATTTCGCAATTTCAAAATGTGAACCACGTGACTAGGCGTAAGTGTGGTCTCGTGAACGGATGTCTCGACCCCGAATTTAAAGTGATTAAATTCAGAGATTAGTCGCTAAGAGTGATTGCACCAACAATGTCGTTTTATATATACTTTATGATCATCAGGTATTTAGACGGAAGCCTCCGAGCTTTGAGTATTGGTTTGAATCGCGATGGCATGGACAAAAAATCAAAAGCGTATGCAAGGGCTAAGAGAGGTAGCAAAATCCACCACATATTGGGGATTATGGAATTGAACCTCACTTTAAAGACCACCCGAGTGACCGGCTAAAATTATTCTGATAATTGAGGTGGTATCCCAAGTACAGTGGAACCTCGTTATTAAGCAAACCAAACGACTTGCTAAAATTGTATTGATTAGGACACGGGGGGCTTCCCAGTACAGTTGAACCTCGCTATTAAGACCACCCAAGTGATTGGCTAATAAAGACCACCCAAGTGACTGGCTACAGTTTATCTGATTATGGCTCAGGGGCCTTCCAAGTACAGTTGAACTTCGCATTAAGACCACCCGAGTGACTTGCTAAAATTATTCTAATTAGGGCTCGGGGAGGGGGGGTCCCATTACAGTGGAACCTAGCCGCGGCTATTAAGGCCACCATAAGTGACTGGCTAAAATTGTTCTGATTATTGAGGTGATCGTCTAAGAGAGATTTCAATAGTCTATAGAATTATGATAAGCAAGCTGATTTATATGGTCATCAATGAAAGGGTTCTCTATAAGGTTGTCTTCAGGCGGAGTTCCACTGTATATACAAAAAATATGAAATTTTTTTAGAAATTGCAAATACCTTTATGGAAGTGCAGTTAGTTCATGAATGAAGCAAATAATTTTTTGTTTCAAAGTTGTTCATGAAAGATATTAAAATCCAGAAAGGGCGGGTAGGGGAGGGCACCGTCGCCTGCATTTAACACCGGCTAGAGTAGCACTGGAATTTTAACAATGTACATTTATACGTATAATTTGGAATTACAGGCAAAATGGGTTTATGTACTTTATGGAGATATAACAACATTTACTGCAAGTCGCAGGACACAACGGATTTAAATAAAATACATGTACTTTTCTCAATAAGATAAATATTCACGACCTTGTAAATATTCACGACTGACCAGGTTGTCGCGAATGGTTGTAAATAAACGACAGCTTTGCACTCTAAAGGAAACTGAGTCTCCCCAGCGGCACTAGTATACCACTATGATGATTATAAACATTAAAATAAATGATATTTAAAAGCTAACTTATAGTGCATGCATTAAATGTCAAAACTGAATACATGTGCATTTCATGTGAGTTGTTGTACATATACTTCCCGGATCCGGGTCTATTGTCCTATTTTTGGGTTTAGTACTATTTTTTCTGCCCTAATTTTTGCTTTTAAAGTAAATGGGTACAACATTCTAATAGCATGGAACCGCCTTACTTCTTGATGGTACAAAAAATCTAAGAAAGAAAAGATATATTTCTACTTTTTATAGATGATCAGTTCAAACAAATAAATAAATAGATAAATAAATTAATCAATAAATGAATAAATTTATAGATAGATAAGTAAATAAATAAATAAAGAAACGAAACTAAATAATCATTTTTTTTTAAAAAAAATAAGTAAAAACTGAAGAAGATAAAACAATTTAACATTTGAGTGACTAATTGTTGGATCGAAGGTTTCGGAGATTTTATTCCAAATATTTTGGCTCGCATTAGTTTCGGTTGTGTTGTTGTTTAACGTCCAATTCAAGAACTTTTCACTGATATGGAAACGTCATCGTGTGCCGGTGAAGGGCGACAAGTGCTTGGCATTAACGGTCGTAGAGCAGGGAGGGTTCTTTGACGTGCCAACACCTACTGTGACACGAGACCTCGGATTTTACTGTCTCATCCGGAAGACGGGGACAACCAACTGCGTCGTGGCTCCACTCGAACCCTGGACCTTACGATCAGAAGTCGAACACGCTAACCATTAGTCCGCGGCGGCCCCGCATTGATTCAAACAGACAGCGTGAATGACAGTTAACAAGAATTAAAATGAAATGATTTAATTAAATGTTAGCTCAAACGGCAAGATCTAAATCATAAAGAATATCTTAGCCCTGGATATCGTCCTGCGATAAATCATTATGGACTAGGTGTAGGTGTTCGGGGGGGGGGGGGGGGGGGNNGGGGGGGGTATACAATGGTTCGGGGTAAGTGCTCGTATAGGCCTATGCTCAGAATGGAATTGTTTTATGTACCACGAGATACCCCATGGTGCATGTGCGGAACTAGTTTTTCCAACGGTGAAGGAACGTAACTACGCAATCTTCCCACCGAAATGACGTTAACGCGGGATATCGTCCTATTTTGTCATTTCATCAATATTGGAATCAATAGTCCCGCACAAACGTCATCGAGTATCACGTAAGTGGAACATGAAACAGTTCTCGGTATTCGCCCTCATGTACGATTATGTATGTGCACATGTACAGCGCATCATCAAAGAATTCCAGTTTGAAATATTAACAGCCGTGAATTAAGATATGTACAAACATGTACATGCATTATTAATTACTCTGGTCTGCTTTTAACCGGCTAAAAAAAGTAAATGTCACACTTATAGTTCCGCATAATGGAAGTCACTCGTGTGAAAATGAAAAACCACAAATTCAAATTTATTTGCTGATAAAATTTTGCGGTTAGAATTTTGAAAGGACACGTTAAAAAGTAGCACAGACTACTGCATGAAAAAAAGTGAAATCGGGAAGACACCACGATAAATTCTTACATCCTGCTGTGGTTTATGTACTATTAGATACAACATATCAAAATGCCATTGTCGTAACCGTGCAGGAAGTAAGTGGCGTAGTAAGAATCGGTGCACTACGTATACAAAAGATGGGTTAAGGTGTAATTCATATCGATCGTCACTTCCTTGTAGTGATGGAGAGTGCAAATTCGTATACATATGTCATGATTATTAGCTAAATGTTGAGCAAAGTCGATCTAGAGGTATTCTATTTTTGTTGTTATTGAATTAGATAAAAAGTTACCAAATTACAGGTATATGTGAATTATGACACTGATTCGAGATAAGCGAGTAATTACCTGGTGGTTCATGACTTTCAATGAACGAAACTTTCCGGATTATATATATATATAATCTAAAATGCACTAATTCGAATACATTCCGTATCTAAAAGAAGTTGGCCCGACTCCATACCAAAATAGAAAACTTATTATAAGGTTTATGAATAAAGATGTGTTTGTGGAAAGCGCATGCCTTGTAGAACGTAATCAAAGTTAATGCTTACGTTAAACGTTTTGGAAAGTAGGTCAAATATCGAGGTCAAGGTTAAATTTGGTACCGTTGAGAAGATTTAGAAGAAAGAAGTGCACATGTAAAAAATAAAAGCCACAACACTTTTTATACAGACATTATTGTCAATGTTATAATTATTGATTTTTATGGTTGTCTACAGATACATATAGAGAAACTACTCATTTGTGTTCAAATTATTTTTCAAAAAGCAAAAGGTCTACAAATCCACGCACTGTTACTGTTCGTGCTGTTAAGGCCTACGATGTAGTTCTTTAGGAGAGGGTTCATAATGTTTAAGTTTAAGTCATCACGTCTGTATATGCTTAAATACATATTTTAATAAATTCACATAAGTTTTGAATAATCTCAAACTGTTCTTTTCTCCTACATTTCATCATCGCCAAAGAAGGGTCAATGACCCACTTTTAGAATCCGTGTCAGATGACCATGCATGAAGAAGGAAGGGGAAATATTTGTTAAGATTGAAATATCTGTAATACCAACGTTTGATTGGAGATATGAAATAATGGCATAAATTAAATAAATTGACATGTCGGGGTCATTACGAAATGTTTACCTCTGCTATAAATAGAATGTTTGGTTAACATGTCATGTCCTTTTGCGGAAGGACTAAACATGCATGCATTTGCTTTTTTCGGTTACGTCACACGAGGTACAGTACAGCGCAGGCATTGTAAATGATTTGGTTGAAACGGCAACCTTGAATTGCTTAACAAGAGTTCCGCGCTTTTTCTTGATGAAATTGAATAAATAGACTCAACAGAATATTGATAAAAAAGACAATATCAAGAATAAAAAATAAAATAAGAAAAAGAAAGAAACCAAACGGCCATGTCGTGAGTAAATAAATGACATGGTTAACAAAAGCGATTAGAAAACGAAACTCCGCAGCAATGGTCAACTAAGTAACTGGACTGGTCTAATAAATGGGGTAATTTTTATACATCATTTTAATATTCAACCTTTAAGGCGCGCCTTTAAGAGGTCCAATAGTATAGCCTCCAACAAAAACTAACCAAACTTACCGTGACCGGACGTTGAAGGAAAATTACGTCAATTGGGTGAAATAAAAACATGAAACATTCCGAAATAGCTAGATTATAGGATCCGGCTTCACAATCGAATTTAAGTAGATGAAAATGAAATGCATGTACTTGTTTAAGAAACAGTGCATGTGAGCTGTCAAAGCCCTATTATTCCCTGCCACTGGACGAAAACGCTTTCTTTGACATATCGTTCGGACAGACAGATGAACAATACAAATGAAAAATACAAAATTCTACATAACCCTTATCTTCTATTCTAGGACAAAAAAGTGTATGTCACTGCGTTTCTGTATGTCGAGGGCTTGGAAAAGTGACAATTCCCAATTATAAAGGTAAGATTTCGGACTTCTGTTAAGTAGTTGACTGAATAAACTGGTCACTGACGGGGTCACCGGAAGTCTGTTAGGAGGAACTGTATTACGTCACCACAAAACTGAAGAGTGCTTGTACTCATGAATGAATGAAATGACTTCTAACTAACTAAATACCAGCGGACCGGAACAACATAATTCCATGTCCTTGATTTGCCGCCTGACAGATAGAGCTACCATTTCACTGTATATAATTGTATAATATTGTTCAAGTACACGCTGTTGCGACACACTGTGTGAAACGGCTAGGTAAAGACGACATACCTTTAAATGAATTCCAGACGAGAAGTTCCTGGAAGAATCATGCCGTATATGTACAGGATATCCGGGGAGAAGGGGTACGGATCTATTATCTGTTTTTGTTCAATTCATCAATGACCGACCCTTCCATCGCGACGTTGCATTTTTGTAAAATATGTTATATAATCTTGTCGTATTGAACAAACGCATAACTCTTTTTGGTATTGAACACAATCTGAGTTCTTTATTACGGACGTGTGGAGGACTTGCGCGGATCTAAAGGGGGGGGGGGGGTCGAGGGGGTCCGGACCGCCCCCCCCCCCCCCCCCCCCGAATCGGTAAAGTATATGCTATCAGTGGTCAATTATGCTTAGATCCTTATATTAATAGGGTTATTTTTTCCTTGACACAAGTTCGACCCCTCCCCCTGGAACTAATTTTGACTCCCGGGAAAAAAATCCTGGATCCGCGCTCGGAGGGTACATGCGGGTTTTCTTTTTAGTTCGTGTACACGACTTAATTTTTTTCCCTCAAATATTGTGACGTGCCAACGACTTAATTAGCCAATAGCAAGGTTTCCCAGACACAAGAAGAATCAAAGTACTGAAAGAGCTGAAATCTGAGAATAAAATAATGTAATGTGCACTTGGTCTACAGTAATTTATCAACACTCATCATGGACGGATCCAGGATTTTCCTTGTACTAGTATTCTGTTCAGAATAATTTATGCATACAACCGCTGAACTCCACGATAACAAACAATAATAGATCAAGCTTCGTTGGCTGATTGCATTGTTGTTTAACGCCCCATTCAAGTATCTTTTACGTACTTGAATATACTATACAAGTAATCTGTCTTTTGCTTGACAACTATGGTAATTAACGAACTGAGGGATTGGGTGTGACAAGGGACTTCAGTTTTTACTGTCTCGATTCGAATGAAAAGAACAGCCAGTCGCCTCCAATAATCGGGGAATTGTGATTTCGAAACTTCGTATTGAAGCTGAGATGGAACCATAGAAACCGAGTTTATAAGGTGTTGGCGCGATAAAGAATCCTCACTGATAAATGGACCGTATAAGTGCTGAACTTTTGGTAATCAGACACGAGTTTTTCACACTGCATATGGCTGTGTAACTATGCAAATGAAACAGTGAGTTGTCTAACAACAGTTGTGATGGAAACAGTGTCGTATATGTCATATGAAGCTATAAGTAACACTACACAATTCGGCATTTTATCTCGGTGACCTTCGTGAGTATATACATGATGTAAAGCTCTATTTAATTTCATTTTCTGAGGTCAGAGAAACAATAAAAACATGCCGTATTAAGTGCAGGAAGGCCTAAACGTGTATTTGGAAAAGGCATATTAATGAGATCGCTATTAGCTAACATGTAAAATCCAATATCGTATAAAAGTAGTTTGGGGAAGGAAAAAATAGCTATGTTTTAATGCCAAGCAATCAGTATAGTGAAGGCTGCGTGGATAATTTCTGATGATATAACAAACAAACAAAAAGCCAATTCATGAATTATACACATGAAGAGCTATTCTCCAAAATGCTATAAATCCATATCTTTTATTTTCAGAAAATAACACAATTTTTTTTACTGAAATCGAGATGACTTTTATCCCGAGTTGCAACGAACACCCAATTTTGATTGCAGATTACTAGCAGATGTATTGCAATTTGCGAAATATAATCGGAAAATTCGAAATTACTACACTGACTGGCGGTATAGCAGGGAAATTTGGCGTTTATCGCGATTTGGAAAAGAGCTCTTCACATGTAGATAAACACAATTTAATGTAAATTTAATAGGGCGCATTGCGATGTACATGTATTTTGACAAGTTTATACAACTATGGAGTTAGAATTAGTAATATTGATTCTCAGAAACTCCCCTCTAGATTATGATAGACTTTTTATATACTCTCGCACTGTATAACGTTCAGCAGAACCCCATCTTAATACCACGTGTACCTTACCTGGGAGAGAATAAGAAGATCACGATTAAGTCTGTGTTATATCGTTACTCTAGAATATTTCAACCACGCTAAGGTCTCATTACACAGTTGCAATCTCCCATTGAATCCTATGTTAGATTCTCAACGGTCAAAAGTCCCCCCAGAACATTTCCCGTTCATAAGCTATGGCTCATCTGAGGGGGGGGGAATCCTCTACTTTTACTAACGTTTTTTCTTGTTTAACTCTTTTTGCAAATTCTAACTGAATGGCAAGTATCAAGAAACAATGTGCTTACCACCATGACTTTTTTTTTTTTTGGCGTATGTAGATTCCCTCTGCCACTTTACTTAGTACTGTTGTGCTATATTACTACTCCAAACTGTACATATCCATAAGTTTTCAAATTCTACTGAAATCCAGGTTTCTAAATCATACTTTACCTCTCTCATAGCTTACATGCATCAATTTTTCACTCCACTTTCAAAAAGTTCGAGCGTTTTATATATTTTCCATGCACTCTCTGAGAGCAGGGCCCACTTCCTGTTAGCTGTATAGCGAGACCTTAGGAGACGAAATCAGAGTAATTTTAACATTTGCTCGTTTTTCTTTATACTTGAATAACAAAACAGCAACAACAATGAACTATTGGGAAACATTTTACTGGATTCTGTTCTGTTCTGACTTGATTTAACGAGCGGCGTGACTACTTAAAGCCCTTGCCACTCGTCCCTGTGAGGCAGGGAGAGAGATGACAGGTGTATGCGTGTGTGTTTGTCCTTCTTGAGTGGTCCGTATTTCCAACGGCTTTTATAGTGCCACGACACTTGCACAGCTGGCGAAGGTGTCAACCATACATCCTAGACGGTTACCCTCCATCTAGGCATAAAGCAGGCATAGAGGGGACATGAATTTACCCCTGAAAATCTGGCACGACCGGGAAACGAACCAGGGACCCCAATATTTGAAGTCCGGCGCTCAACCGACTGAGCTAAATCTCTCCGCTTATTTTACTGGATCGAGTGTTCGTCTGGCCTATATCGGAGCACCTCAAACATCGATCAGAGTTACCCGCCCTTAGCAGATGTAATCGCCGCACGGATTACCAAATTCTAGGGGAGGATGACCCGAAATGACCAAAGAGTTATGAAAAATATAGTCAAAGGCTGGAGTGTTCGGTATATGTCTCAATACCAGCACCAGTATTTAAGCACTGGTCTTAGATCAACTACAAGTATTACGGTATACCGTTGACTGTTGAAAAAGAGGGATTTTTTTCTTATGAAATTATGCGAGTTCTTGCTAACAACTCAAAAGTTTATATGTTTGAATTCTGTCAACCAGGGCAAGCATACATTGTGTGTATTCTATATAAAATTTCTCCTTCGTGGTATGATGTATATACCTACATACTTAAATACATATACTACTCGTAGTACATACCTACTCGGCATAATAAAGGAAATCGCTAAAATCTGTTGAACAGATAATTATTTTCCAGGCCTTAGACAAAGTTGCAGAAATACTGTTCAAGGCTAAGTAAAGCGTAAATTCCCCAATCGCTAACTTCGGCGGTGACTACAATGAAAATTGAAAATGTAAATGATTAAACCTTGTCGTTAATGCCTCGTTGGCATTTTCCTTGGGGCGCCAAATGATGAATTTGTCTACATTTTTTTTTCTAGGTATCGTAGGTGGCTACGGCATTTTCACTTATATTCTAACAGGTATTGTACTTACCTGTTTATCAACTGACAAATATAAAGTCAGAACTACTGTATATAAATGCTAGGATCGTGCTACCGGTGTCTACCATCGAACCGAGGTGTTATCTGAAATTCAAGAAAACATGGGAATCATCGGGTACTGCTGACATGTTATAAACCAAATACTAATGTTTGTCATCAAATTGCTCGCGTGTACGGGACGATCGGATCTGGTTCCGTTCTTTACAATTTTACTCACTAAAAGTACACGCAAATGTAGGACGTATATCAAATATGTTATAAATTACGCAACTGAGGAAGGAAATGAAATAAAATAAAAAAGTCTGTAGTTCGACTATCGGCACATTCCATAGATTTTGGTTATACTGCCAAAAAACTTGAGAAATATGTGCTTTTTGTATTGATATGGGCAAAGTGAAGAAATTTGTCCTTGTTACGGCGCCAGTCAAAAACAAACCTACCAAAAGCCAACAAGATAAGATGACAGAAGGAGGTCATTTCTGTTTACAGTCTTACATTTATTTTATTTCACTGTTTAAATGATGTATTGCGCATAAATCTTTTTCAAACAACTGGAGCAGGATGCTCGTTGCAGTACTGGTCGCGTATTGCATAACGTCAAAAGAATTCATGACGAGTGCTAGAAGATGACCTTGATAACAGTGATTAAAAAATTGCCGATATTTAAACGGAAGAAATTTACCCGTAACTCGCCTTCAGCATGCATCCTAAAAATCTTCCTTTGAGCATTTTAATTTCATATGTATCACTATACATCAAATAACCGGAACTCCGAGATCTACGATAAAATTTGGGAACAGCACTTGTATCACCTGTATGGAAATACGAAATTTCATTAAATCACTATGAAATATTAGAGAGTTACTTCGTGCACCATAACATCCCTGTTAAACTGTTGGGCTATAAAATTCATTTCCAGGAAATTGCGTATATCGACATAACGCATATACTGTTCGCCACACCCCGGAATTTGCCTTATTTTTGGTGTGATTTTTGGACTAAAAAGTACTTTAAATTGAAAAGTGTCCCCTACATAATTTGACTTACATATTTACACAGTTATCTGAATTTCACGACAAATAAAAATTGCTTGCGTGTGTGGGCGTTGTTCGCCCACGAAGTCTTTCACTCATATAACGTAATCGAAAAATGGTGTAAGGATTAAAAGTTTGGCTCATGCTGGACACACGGCCAATGATCAGTGAGGGCTCATTAACCTGCAGACACCTAGGCCTTCTGTGACAAGGAATCTCGATTTTACATGTATCATTCGAAGAACAGGAAAAGCTTGTCTCTTCCGTCGATCCCACAATTCACACGTTCGCAAAAGTTACATGTGTTGCTTTCGCCATTGCAAATTCACAATTTTTTTTTACATTAAAAACATTGAAATGGTTGAATGATTTCAAACAGAATTGAAATGGGTAGGCCTACGTGTGAATGATTAAATGAGATAATTATGCATTTATCACTAACGTTTTTTTTTTCTCATAAATTTTGTTATATAACGACTTTTTTATCAACCTTCATTCAATAAATGACAAAATGCCAAGGCTTTGACGGTGTTTACTACCGCGAAGCCAAATGGTGTAAAAACTCTTTCTCGCTTTCTCGACAAATGAGACGATTTGGTTTGTTCGCGAGTATAGTAAAAGCTTGGCACGTTAATCCTTCTATTAAATATGATTAATGTTTCAAGAAATAACTATTATTTCATATAGAGGACTGTCTCCGAATAAAAAAATTGATGTTGCACAATTAGCAATGAGATCAACTTGCATGTTTATAAAATACACGTCCTAGACTAGCACAAAATATCAAATTTCCAAATTCCATAAGTGTTTAGGTGGCAAGAAAACAAAAGCCAAAAAGCCTATGTGCCAGCCGACAAAAGGGTCAAACGGTTACGCCCACTAAAAGGTTTACGTGTACCGTATACATGTTTACTCTCCTTGTTGTTCTATGCACAAAATGTTTTGCTTTTTTATGTTTTTTTTATACTATGCATATTATACATACTATGCTGGTGAAAGGTTACAAAACCAGCCTATGTTCGGCACTTACAGCAGCCATTGAGTACCGAGGGCTCTAGGCCTATAATCTGTCGACAAGTTGTACCATGAGCACGATACCTCGGTTTTTACTGACTCAAATGAAAAACAGGTGAAGCAAATCGCCTACAATGAACGGATTCGAACTCACGACCTCACGATCTAAAAGTGAACACGATAACCATAGAGTCATTAGGTTCTCATTCTAGATGTAAATATTGCTATGTTCATGTAAAATTTGTTAGTTTCCATCAGTATAAAGAATAATTTACAGACAGATAGTGAGACTCAAGCCAGTGCTCATCTGAGTAGAAGAAGCCCTGTTAATGCTAAGGTTATCGCGGAACTTTACATTAGCGAATTACCTATTCGCTAGACCATACTGTCGTGAGTACTGTAAATCTGGTTTTATTCGCGAAAATTTTATTTTCGCGCAAATTCACACGAGCACATAAACTTTTACTACTCTGATATTTTGATATTTACTAACCTGATATTTACATTCATCATTCAACATAAATTGTCGACTTTACATGAACACACTCGAAATATAGTGTCGCGAATAATTGCATAAAATACTGATTCTCTTGAATAAAGTTCCCCTTTAATTTCTGGATTACAGTAGACAGACATATAGATGGATAGAAAGATATGAAGCTATTAGATAAATGTTAACTGATGTTTGTTAAAGTCAAGTTTGAATGTAAAAAAACGAAATTTGTTTCGGCAATTTATAACGCGAAACAAATTCTGGTGATCAAAACTGTTGGCCCTGTCTATGTTGACACAATCATATTACAATTTGATCTCCAATACGTTTCCTTGCTACGTGTGATATGATATCGAAAAGCTACTTAAGAAAATAAAATGTTTTGATTACAACGAGAAGCTTAAGCCCTGAAACCTAAAACTTAGAACTCTCGAACTCTCTCTCTCTCTCTCTCTCTCTGTATATGCGTGTGTTTTTATCTAGAGTTTATTTATCTAGAGTTTTAACTTTTACAAAAAAAACGACTTTTACGGCATTGGAGTCGAAATTCTTCACAAGGGCGAATCAATTTTGATCAAACCCACCTGTTTCCGTCCGTTATGGTGATCTGAGTATGTGTTTACACAATAAAAACAATGTTAGGAATAAATACGGAAGCGGTAGACGAACATTTCAGATATCTTAAACGAGATCTAGATTCTGACAGTGAAATCCCAGATCACCAAATGTCAACAAAATTATTCAAATCGAACTCCGCATTCCTGCACTTCGCTAATTTATTTCACTGGCAACGAGTTTCCCTTGTCGCAGACAGTCAGCATATTGACCAATCATAACTGACATTGTGTATATCATGTAGGCCCTACTAGGCGTAGTAATGTGAACTATACATTGTTGCGTATATTACGTAGGACCTTCTAGGCACAGCATCCTGTGTCATTCCCGCGGAATATTGCAAATATCGAGCTGAAGTTAGTCCTGATTGAAATTTGATTGTCAAATTGCTCATGTTCTACGCCTTGTAGCACAAAGTCTTATGGAATCTTATTGCGGGGTCACATCCGTAAATACCTTGACCAATCAGATTTCTAGGTATAAGTCGTCGGCGAAAAGTTCAGAACGAAGCCATGGGATTTTATCTCTATACTAAAGATAGGTTTCGAAAGATACTCTTAAGGAAAAGTAGAAAAAGAACATACTGAAGGTCTGGTTAGGTTGGGTGGAAAATTAAACAAAAAAATTATTTACGTCTCTTAGAAGGATTGTTATTTTTTTTTTGTCCCTTTTTTTGGAGGGGGTGTCAATTTTGATTTCTAACAATATGATTAAGCTTCATCTAAAATGACAGTGCAAAAAGGAATGTCACGGTGACAATGTATAACAAACCGTAGAAAGGTGGTGGGGGCGAATTGTACTTTACAAAATGATCAAATATTTTGTATGCATCTGTTTATCAGTTGTCTCGGATCAGATCCTTTCCATTTGAGTTTTATCGTAAACAGATCGATGACTTTTCTTTGTCCGCCGGTTATATTGTATTGTGCTGTATTTAAATACTGTTGAAATGTCGAAATTCTATTCATATTACCTTTTTTTCTGACGAGTCACGCCCTAATTAAAAGGAAAGGTCTGATGCAGCCTAACCTAAAGTTAGCTTTCCTTCAATAAATCCGGGTTTTTTCGCGGGAAATTTATTTTTGCGTAAAACCGTAAACGTGACTTTCCAGATTCCGATCCGGTCGAACTTTACGTCTTGTTTTACTACCACTGTAACTATCGTACAACTTAGTTAGTATCGCCTTTTACGATAAGCCTTTCCCCATCCGTCTTATTTAAAATGAAATAAAGAAAAAAACAAAACTTAAAATAATATCTTGGAACAAAACACCAGCACGAAGTAGGTCGAGAACCAAGTTTAATGTTCTCCTTGTTTTTTCACATGGACCCATCATTAAAAGTGTATTTGCTGGAACTTTCAGTTTAGTGCTATCGTTGCTACGTAAGCAAAGCGATGCGTAACATTTTCCCGGTTACCACGTGGTGTATAGTCAAAATGGAAAACTAAATAGTGTATCTTGAAAGTTCCGTATTACCCGAAAGAATTTACTCATAGATGTAATATGTTTGCTTTATTCTGTACTCAAACACTTCCATGTATTAGTCTATGCAACGGAGACATACATGCAATACCTTTTCATGTTCAGTGCGGAAATATATCCCCGCAAAAAAATGTTAATTTTCTGATTCCTAGAAATAATATTCCACGAAACTTTTCGGATTTACAGTGTAGTTGTAAAGTACCATATGTACATGTTCATAATTCAAAGTTAGAAAAATGTTTATGCTATAATAAATAATGTACATGTATATTCAATATATTCAAATTATGGAAAAATAATAACTAAACAATTGATTAAAAGGAAAAGGTCAAAAGTGGGATAAAGAGGGAAAATGCCGGATATCCGGTAATGCACAATAGACAGTCCTATTGCTTCCAAAGGCTTCCGTTCGATTTCTCACTTTTGATGCAATGCTCTGGTGTTGAGACATAAGACACAATTTTTTTTATTAAAATATAAATTTGAATAATAATAATTTGATGAAATTGTCATTGGAATTCATATCCTATCATTGTACTTCCCACGTATTAATATTCAAAAACCCATGACGACATTTCTGATGTAGTTGAACACATCGACACTCCTATCAAACTGCATAATTGCCCTTTTTGACAACAATTTCATCCCACATTGTTCCGTACTCTTCACGCTAGAGTAGTTTCCTGCGTCCTCTTCTGTCACATTTGCGACGCCATTTTGACGGATTACACCTATAGTTATGTTCAAACTTTCATATAATTCTATATCAAGAGTAAATATTGACAAATATACACAATTTTTTAAAAAAATCTGTCGCACCTGGCAGCAGCCTTTTTCTGTGTAAAATCTCCAAACGATTCATCTGGAAAATTGCGTCAATTCTGCTAATGGCTATCGATTGATAAAATACAAACGGGAGGGAAACTGACAGCAAAAAACAAATTGTGAAATACATGCACTGGCCAAACAAACATTTCTTTGAAGTTAAGGTTCCGGGAATTAGTGCCAATCTGAATTAAACATTCCCCAAAACCACAACTATTTTTCTGCATAGTCAGCTGTTACAAGAGGAACTTGTTCGATTCGCTGAAAAGCAGGCTATATCATTTATGGTCAATATACCATGAACTATTTCGTCATGTTGCGTGGGCGGAGAGAACGATCACACTGAGAGAGAGAGAGAGAGAGAGAGAGAGTATGTTTCATATTTGACAATGCAACTGATCTGATTAATTCAAAAGAGAAATAGGGAGGAGAGTTAGAAAACCAGAGACAAAAATATAAACAAACATCCAGGAATATAATACGACAAATTGTGATAGTTTTACTGAATTAAGATCAGACTTACACAACTATAACCTACGAGTTTTATTCTTATTTGCCATGAGCATACATGACTGTAACTATGTTCAAAAAGTAAGTATCATCCAATATTCTTCACAATAAAGATTACATGTACTTATTTAAGAGAGGGTCCTATTGGTCAGAAAGGCAGAAAAGGGGTACTGTCTCTTTAGTCTTGATAACCGAACATGGATATTATATCGGGACAATAAATACATGATATATGTTCCTAAACCTATTGAAGTCCATCTCGCTTACAAAGTCCGTTTCGAGTTGAGGCTGGCCTCTTCCACAATTCTATTGGATAGCCAATGGTGCTTAACCAAATGTATGTATGTATGTATGTAAGTAAGTAAGTATGTATGTATGTATGTATGTATGTATAGTGATGTTAATCATTATTCTTTGTAAAGAAAAGACAACATGCGAACGTGTTCATTTCTGATATAGAGGAAATAGACAGGTAATGGGCTATTTGCTACGGATATGGCGTGTTGACAGAGGGCGCTGACTCCTTCCGGTCACCTGATGCCATGTCTTCCGGGATTTGCAATTCTTATCTTGTTCTAGACCGTGAAGTTTAAACAACTTATATGAATAAGTATTATGGTTTTCATATCTTCATTTTGATTTTTCACATTTAAATTTCTTTGTAATGAACCAAATAAGCTAGATTCAAATTATTTGTCTAAGTCTTTTCACACTTAATGACTTTTTAATTCTGTGTACGTATTTAAAACTCTGAACATACATGTATATCGCATTAAAGTATAAGGACTGTATTAAATTCCCGTAGGAACAAATGATACCTCACTGTATTTGTTTGTTTGTTCGATGCTTGGTGAGCCAACCTGAATCGGACGACACCTTGATTTGTAGCAACGATTGTTCATTCTAGGTCAATGTGACATACATAATCTCAATATCTTTATCTACCAATTCCGCCATTATGATTTATTATATGATTTAAAAGAAGAAAATACATCATTTAAACAACAATCCTCACTTTGCTCTGACTATGGAGTACTCTGAACGGGAACGTTGTCTATTCTACAAATGTCCTTGGCGATTAAGGTTCCACAGGACGTTATTGGATCGGCTTTGCCCTTGGAAACAATGGTCTTAACGACGCTATGTATCTGAGGGTTTATTGATGTATCTGCTGCTATAAACAATCATAGAGTGACCTCTGCGTGACCTTGTTATGATCTCTAAGAAGGCTCTGGGTATTCAAGCTTAAGACCTGTAGATTAAGTATGTATTGTAATATGCGAGTCACAAAAAACTTTTGTAAGATACCAGCTTATTGAAAACACAACGGTTCTTCAAAATACGGTCCTTTGTCCAGCATTACTAAAGAAACGGCAGACAGATACCTCGTCATTGATATATATTATTCATTGTAGAAGCAGAAAGGTGAAGATACCAAGGGACTTTCAAAATTTAATTATAGAATGAGAAGCAACACAGTATCCAAAACAAAAAGAAGTATCATCATAAAAAATAACCAATGCAACGACACGTAAAGTTAAAAAAAAGTTACATGAATCCCACTAAAACCGGAAGTGAGTTCAGGTACTTTGGCAGGGTAAGCAACTCTTGCTCCACACTGTCGCGTAAGTTACACAAAAGTGGCTATTGGTATAGTTATGACATTTTTTGCATCTTTGTTTTTGAGACATTTTTCATTGGCGTATAAAGCGCCGACTGGAACTTCAATATCAGTGGATATCCGAATGATAGAATGAGTCTCATTTCAACGTATAGTGTAGGCATACCTCGAGACTAATTTCGATCTACCCATTCACATATATGTAGCTCTAGCTGAATACAATTTAATTCGAACTTGCATTCGTGTAACATTACGCACAATAAATAAAGTCAAGATACCAAAATAGCGACACCCACTCCGCATAATAGTCCCACATATCTTGTATTTATTTCTAAATGAATTCATCAACAAGGTCTCGAAATCGTGTAATTTACAACACTCGAATATCAAGGTTTACAGTAATGTACAAAGCTACCTGGCAAGTTCGTCAATTGAACAATGCATTAGTTGTGACGACTGGAATAGGCTTCATGCTTTATTTTTGAATTACATCTTACAAGACAAGACAATACGGTAACAAAATAACAAAGATCATTCTGGTGCTAAGCACACATGTATTCTTATATTTGCGATCTTTTATTTTTGCGTTCATTAGGTGTTTAGATTTGTTTCAACAGTCATGAATTAGCCAAAAACAATAAATAGATTTTGAAGTACTTTCTTTTTTCTTGTTCAACTTCGAATCGAAGGGTCAGGGATTCGAATCCGCGCAGCAACACGCTGCAGTCGGCTGTCCCTGTTTTTCGGATGAGACAGTAAAAATCAAAGTCACAGTAGGTGTTGGCACGTTACAAACCATCCAAGCTCTACAACCAGCAGTGCCGAGCAAAGGCAAAATTTGTCGCCAATCACCGGCATACGTTGACGTCCCCATATGAGTGAAATATTCTTGAGTGGGACGTTAAGCAACACTACTGAATTACTTTTGCTTTGTCGAAATACAGATCGCAGTGATAGCAATTGAAAATACGTACAGGAAAGGTGTTAACATGACAGTACTCATGTGGAACGGGTTTAGTTGAAAATAGGTGAGTGATCAGGCTGAACATAATTCAGGCAAGTGGTGTAAATGAAAAGAAAAGTAATGGGCATAAATGCTAGCGTTACATCTCAGGCAGTTTGCTTTCTAGTATCTCTCATTTTTTCGAATAAAATATCACACATGTTGTTGTATATTCTATTTGATAAAATAAGAAATACCAGAATGGAAAGTTGCATTAATGGGTGCGGCGGAAGGAGCAGAAGTTGGTTACCCTTCCGGAACACCTAAACTCACCGCTGGCTTTCGGCGGGGTTCGTGTTGATGTATTTTTATCTATTTTCTTTTTAAGTTTCTGCATTGTTTTTCAATGAATATTTTTGTTTAACGTTCCACGATTTTGTCTGTGCTTGGCACTTATTGAGAGCAGGGAGGGTTCTTTATCGTGTTGACACCTATTATGGCACGGGATCTCAGGTTTTACTGTTTCATCCGAAAGACAGGGACAGCATGCCGCAGAGTGGCTCGGATTTGAACTCCAGACCTCTCAGTTAGAAGACGAACATGCTTACCACTAGGCAACCGCGGCCCCTCAAAGTTTTTGCAAAATTTATCTTCTTGATCGATTCTGTTGAATACATGCAAGGGGAAACTGGGAATCCAGCACGCATAAATTCAACTACATTGTACATGTACTTTTCCCCCATAATTTCATATCAACATGACTACAGTAAACAAAATATATCATCAAATTATCAAATATTTTCATCTCTCTTGCGATTCTAGATCCCCTTTTCAAAAAAAAGAACTTTACATACCATTCCTCACAATAAATGACAGATTAGACTTTTGGCAAAACGGACAGTTGCTTTTCAACAGAAATGACAGTAGGAAATATTCATAACTGGTGATCAGTCATGCCAAAAGTTACTTTGTTAAAAACTAGTCTGATTTACGCACAAGTACTCTGAGGTTGATATTAAAAAGATGCTAGAGTTCCTCATTGACAATATTTTTGTAGTCTTTGGTTACCAGGTCTTCAGCAGTCCGTTGGAATTCCCATGAGAACAAATTGTGCTCCTCTATTAGCTGACCTGTTATTATGTTCTTGTGAGACAGACTTTATTCAAAAGTTTGTATGTGAGAAGAAAGTCTTTTGCTGTTGCCTTTATTTAGATATATCGACGACGTGTTATCTTTAAATAATAGTCATTTTCATTTATTCGTCGATTCCAAATACCAAAGTGAACTCGAGAAAAAAGAAACACTGCAGAGTCGTCAATGTCTACTTCCTACTTGGATAATTTACTAAACAAATATCTTAACAGTAAACTGACAACTGAACTTTATGATAAACGGGATGACTTCAGTATCATCATTGTCAACCTCCAATATTTAAGTAGCAATATCCCATCCTCACCTGCATATAGAGTTTAGATCTCTCAAGTGATTCGATGTGCAAAAGTTTTTCAGTGGAAGATCAGCTTTTAAATCGAGGCAGGCTACTGACAAATAAGTTGATGTTACAGGGGTTCTAACAGTTTTGGTTGAAATAAGCTTTTCGTAGATTCTACGGTCGTTACAAAGGTCTGGTATACCGATACTACCTGTCATTGGAACGAATGCTTTCTGATGTATTTCATACCGGTTGTTAGACCGTTTTTACATTCTGATATCGAATACGGATTACTCCGTTTATCTGATCAAGAAATATGTCTCACAGCAAATGTGACCGATCAACAGGGGATGCTTATTCGTCCTAGGCACCTGATCCCACCTCTGGTGTGTCCAGTGGTCTTTGTTTGCCCAACTTTTTATATGTCTTTTTCATAGAAGTTATGAGAACGATCAATCTTTACGCGGGCACCAAGTTAGTTGGACGCCTTCATTTAACTAAACTATTAAGGTGCGTGAAGCTAAACAAGAATACAAATAAATGTATAAAGCAAAACAAGCTTAAAACGTCATCTGTGTATAGACACTTCCTGGACGTACAGACATTGTTGCTGTTTGAAGCACCATTTTTGTACAAATAAATTGTGATATCCCTCCCTATAAGGATTGGTTTTTGTATTCGCTGGGCGTCCTTATATACAGTTTTCACTTAACTATGTTTTAACTCGTTTTTGTATGCATGTCTTAATGACGAGGTGCCATGACAGGGCAGGTATGGTAAAATACGTATTTTCTTAGATAATCTTTAAAATTTACAGATTCCTCTCTGATTAAATAGTTTCATGATGTCTGCGAGTACTCAACTCATCTTTTCCTAGATGCTTTTTCCTTTTGTCATGAGCAGATTTTCAGATTTCTCGTTAGCAAATAATTTCCATACCCACATAGTAGGTATCGATTATGAATCAGTATATCAGTACGAGAATCATAACTTAAAACAAAAGAGTTTTTATTAACTCGTAATTCGTAGCTGGCTTTATCATAATGTACCAGATACAGGTAAGTGCATATTGCTGTTGACGTAAGTTAAGCAGATTACACTCATCATACATAAGAACGAACTGTGGCAGACTGTGTACACTTCACGCGGTGGATCACTAACATACGATAAATAAAGCATATCTTATCTATACGGATCTAATTTAACATAAATTTACGACAAATATTGCAGCGAAGATATATCTATAAAACTGCAAAAACTGAAAGCATGTAGAAATATTAAAGAACAGTTTCTTCTCTTTTATGAGAATGATTATCAGGGAAGATTTTGGCTCGAGTCACTGTCGGAATATCTTGATTATAAGTCAGAAAACCACACAATAAGTTGTCGATTATATCATCCATCTGGCTCAATTAAACGTTTTCTTAATCTTAATTGTAGCGAGTAATTGCTAGGGATTGTTTTAAGCTGTGGTCACAGAAAAGTTGAAAAGTAAAAAGCAGATGTGAGGGATTTGCTTTTGATCGCGGAATTTATACACAATGTGTCATATTTTATCATCTTTTGAATCATAATATACATTCAGATTCGTTTATCTCCGTTGCAAATTCTTTAAATTTCGAGAATATTGATCCTTTATACTACTAATGTCTTTAGTCCGAGAAAGACTCTTTTCCTTATTTTGTGAAATGTTTTGACTGGTAAAACATATGGATGCAAATAAATACACGAGAAATATATTTCTTATATAAATTACATATTTTCTACCAATTCAGATAAAAATAAGTCAATTGATACGTTTCGAATTTATTACAGCTGACACGACGGTAGTCTCACAAGTTGCAGGAGTTGCTCACCCTTCCGGAGCACCTGAACTCATCTCTTGATTTTGGTTCGGTCCATGTTTCTCTATTTTAAATTACACGTGTTGTGTGCATTACTCTTTGTAGTCTTGTCGCCATGTTTTGGCCACGGTGCTGTATGTTGTTCGATTTTCGATTTTTGAATGTTCCTTGGTATCCTCACGTTTTTCCCCAAATGTCTTTAAAAGTTACAATACAAATTAAATAAGTACAAAGAACCTGTTTTCATCAATAGTGAAGGTGAATTTCCTCGATGTTTTTATTAGCCATGCTATAATTATATCTTTGATAATTTGTTACTCATGCAAGCGTATTTTTCAGAGACCCTGGTAAAGTTTTAATATTCAATACTTGTTATTAACTTTTTCAGATTTCATAAACTTAACCAGAGACATTATTTCGAGTTTTTCTTCAAAGTATTTAAGAAAAAGTGGAAAATTCTTACGGGCATGACTTAACAATTTGCTTCAGTTTGGAAACATTCTATTACCGTCTAAATTATGCATGAATTTTGAAATTTTAATTTTTCATTCATCTTTAAGAAACCCAAGGTGATAGAAACATGAAGATTTTAATCAACAGGTAACAATTGAATTCATTATCACGAATTTTAATCATCTTTGTCCAGGTGTTCTATTACAAAGCAGTGACACATATTTAATTCTTTATAGAAATCAATGAATTTAAAATATTTGAAATAGGCGAGGAACAAATGCTTAATGCTTGACCTTTGTAACCTATTGATATACCTGTCAATAATAAGAGCCTTAAATAGAGAAAATAAATGGTAACTTTCATAAGGAGTAACAGCTGTCAATCAGGATAACATGCATATAAATACGTGATTATTGGTCATTTCTATGTAACTTTCCTCACACTCTAAAATTAGATCAGGTCAAATATTTTTAAAGAGTTGAGAGTCTAATAGGATTTTCCATGACTGATCGTAATAAAAAAAAGGAAAAAAAATTCCATAAATTAAAATTGTATAATTAAATTTAAGGAGATCAGGAAATTTCAGTGAAAATTCATAGAACTGAAACTCATGATATCAGACATATTGTAATTGCGTCTGTTATCTCTTAATACAAGGTGGAAAGAGTTTTTGGTTTTCTTTTTTCTTTTTTTTTGGGGGGGGGGTTATTATATGATCGTTACTTGTAATTTTATCAAACCTATTTAGAAGAAAACTTCCTTTAAGACATCTGATTATAATATCGGAATAAGAAAAATATCAATATGTTATATGGCATATACAACAAACTCATACAACTCAATCATATCACCCATGCGAATGCTATAATCACAGAAAATTAATTGCATCATACGAAAGAAGACCATTTTGATCACATGAGAATTTTTCATGTGACTTATTTTGTTTACTCTAGGATATTGCACAATATTCTTAAGGATTAAGACCGGAAACAACTAGTTTATGCATTTATTAGGTTAATACTTCCAACTAAAAGTGCAGTCGGCTGACGTCGGTTGTAAGCCTGCCTGGAATGTGACTTTATATTGTTGTGACGGCACGGGACCGCGTCGGGTCATTTTCCAGTGTTACTAGGCCTATATGCTATCAATATATGTTCGCCAGATAAGTGCAATGGAACCCACTCATATTGAATTTAGATATATTGAAATCCAGCTTAATTTGAAATGATTTTTATTCCCCCGGCTATATGCTTTTATTACTAGTTCAACCCGGTTATTTTGAAAACCCTGTTTATTTGAAAGAAAAATCCACCCCTATGTTTTCAATATATCCGAGTTCCACTGTACATATATTCAAAACTAAGAAATTCATGACGGCGCATACAAAATTCCCATAAATCCCGTTGGTCATTGTAGTGTTTGATACACAAGTGCCATGATCAGTATATATAGATGCGAAACTTACAATCTTAGATACATACATACATACATACATACATACATACATACATACAT
>JACSZP010012589.1:0-11321 GCA_016161895.1 Pinna nobilis | reverse complement strand
CGTGCCAAGTCTGATTCACATATAAATCTCGCATAAAAATAGTCTTGTAATGTAAGTAAAGTAAATGTTTCGCTAAAATAAAGCTCAGCAAAAAGGCAGTATATACAGTACAGCTTTGGTGTTTTCAAAAATCAAAACAGTTTGTTATGAGACATTTGTTCCAATTTCATATACAGTGGAGCCTCGCTAATCCGGGCGCCTCTGTTCCTGGACAAAATGTCCGGAATAATGAAGGATCCGGATATTTACTGAAGCACACTTTCTATAGTTTCAATCGTAATTTAAAAATCATGCCCCTAAAAATTACCGCCCTGAAGGTGAAGCGCCTGGATTATTGGCGTGCAGTTTAATGAGGCTGGACTGCGCGTTTCCTCCTAACACTATTTGGATTTTCCTGTTTCAATGCATCGTCCATCACATGATAACACATCGGTCCTGAACTTTGGATGTTTTTGAATTTTCTGGTCGTTTGTCATTCCAAAAACCAATGTTTCTGCATTCTGTAACAATAAACTCTTCAACTTCGACACCATGAAACATTTCTACATCCGACAAGCTAAGTTTCGATACATTGACCGGAACTGACGATTTTTGAATAGCTTCCTGAATGTCACAGTCTATCAAAGTATAATCCAAAGGGCCTCCGAGGTAGTTCCGAGTTGCTAGTTCTAGATTCACTGATGGAAGAGCTAAAAAGAACAAAAATGGAAATAAAGATAGATCACAGACATCAAGTTATCGATCATCAGGATACCAAGGAGATAGTACATATAGCCGATAAATATTGAACAATGACCCCTGACCTCTGACAGTCTAGAGATGGGACCAGGTGTCACGGGGAATAAACATTCCCAATTGAACAGCTACATCCATCGCGAAGCAACACTCATATTCAGTCAAAATACGTGTTACAGAACGAAAGTCAGAGCGCATGTGTTGTAGGCAAGAGGGGGGGGGGGGGGGGGGGGGGGGNNGAAGCCGTAATTAAGCTTAAAGACAAGTATCCTAAAACTATTGGAGAGGGTACTCTACTCTTATTCCCTTTTCCGGCTGCACTATCGTTAATTTGCAGGTTTTCGCAAGTTTTCTATGTCTTTTTTTATGTCCTTCCATTTGAGGAAATTTGAATACGGAACATACATGTACATTGTACATACTTTTGTAAATCTATTTGCACCCCCGTCGTAATTGGTAAAACGATTCAATAGCCACAACTACATAATCCAATAGACACAACTACACAATCCAATAGCCATAACTACACAATCCAATAGCCACAACTACACAATCCAATCAAAATTTCATTACAAGAATGATTACACATCCAAATAAGAACACTAAGACGACCAGAAATAAAATCGCAGATTTATTGTTATTTAGTATCATTGTAAGATATTTTAGTTATACTCTCAATAACGGAAGGTCTACTTCGAATACTATTAACCCTCCCATCCCAAATGGTTGATGATATATCCTATTTGTTTTTTTCCTTTTTATTTTCCTGATTTCTTTCCTACATCAAGTGTCTTGCCTAACGGACGATTGATATTTAACACCTGAAATCTTGACAATATATATAATATACAATGCATTATGCAACTGGGTCCAGATTGCCTATTTTAAGAGAGGAATCCTTCACAAATAGATTGCCCTGCTAGGATCTGTTCTTCCGGGGCACCTGATCCCGCCAGGGTCTAGGCTTGCATTAGTCGTTCGTGTTGACAATGTTGATACACCTAATTCCACCTACTGTGCCGCACTTGGATTTTCCTAGTTCGACCTACCATACCAGACATGGTTTTTCGTTGTAAGAGCGACTGTACCGGACTTAGATTTACTTATCCCCCTTGCACTTATTCATATTGACCGTGTTATTTTTTTCTCATCGTGAATCACAATAATGAAGCCGGGGTTAAATGTCATGTTAAAATATATTCTATTCTGATATACTCGACATCAATTATACAATATATGTATGTAGAAGACGGTCGATGTGACGTAAAATGAACTAATACTACGACACCCAAGGTACCTTCGACAGTCAGCAATGTCAGTGGTATTTATTTAATCCAAAACATTGAGGATTTTACACTCAAAATCTCTTACAAGACAATAAAATTCAAATAAATGTCTACAAAAGAAAACAATCGATTAATCCGTTTATTTGTTTCTACCATATGTTCTCTTGAATATATACGCAAACATGTTACAGAACACATTTAAAATGATGACATCATTGTCATAAATACTGCAATTTATCGTAATCCATTAATAAAGGATCGTGTGTCATTGTCCGGTGTTGTCGCATTGTCAGGGGAAGCAGCAGGTGTCCGCAAGCCTGTGATTCCCTAGGAAAGTTTATAGTGTTGTATAAAATATGCCAGCGACAACGTGTTCAATTCAAGATTAATATATAGCGTTTGAGATTTATGACACAAACCTGAAGCGTGACAAATACGCTGTACTATTTCAGATCGACGGAAAGAGTGCGCGTGTATCAAGTTAACTACCTTCAGGTATAACGGTTTGTTAACCAGCTGTTCCGATCTGATATATCTACAGGGAAGAATACTAAATATAACTAACGAGATCGATAGAAAGATACAATTTATACAAATTAACCTGAACACTTCTAAACTTTACGAGAGAGATAAAATCGAGATAAAAATGCTGAAATATGTCAGCGATAATGGAAATGCTTGACGACAGCAAACAGATCAGAAACAACAACAACAACAAACACAACAAAAATAGATAAAGAAGCAAAGAAAAAGAAAGAAAGAAAGAAAAGGGAATCAAGACAAAATACAGTAGAATCCACTTATATTGAACCCCAATATATTGAAATTTCACTTAATTTGAAATTATCTTAATTTCCCGGGAAAATTACTTTATTACTTTTTGAAATAGAATTGCAAAAGTACCAAGAGATATTCGAAATGCAAGTCCTAACAAAGACGACAAGCTGAGGAATAATAACGGTAACAACGTGGGAAATGGTTGCAGGTCCCTAATGGGATGGGACCAGGTGTCTGGAAGGAGTCAGCCTCCTCTGCTGGCATGTCACACCCGTCCCAGTAAAATTGAAAATCCTGTTTATTTGAAAAATAAATTTTCACCCCTTCACTTTCAATGTACCCAGGTTTGACTGAAAGTAATAGTGACAAGTTTCCAATCATTCATCCAACTTATTATCAACTGTAAAATTTTGAATCCTAACTTAAAAACGCTTACATACATACAAAAGAAATAAAATATTACTTTTTATGGTTTACGCGGAACATTTATGGCGAATGTGGCATGCCAACAAGGGAAGCTGGCTCCTTCTGGGCGTTGCGTCCAATTCCATCAGGAATTTGTAATTATTTTGGGGACATGGATTTCCAAACACCCGTTGGTACTTTCGAAGTCCCCGTTCATGATAAGGCCGGGTGCCTATGATCATATGGTCTGACTATGTTATTAATCATGTGAAATATTGTGTAATGAACAGAATTAATAAAAACACGGTAACACGTACATCCTCGGCTTTCCGTGATATTAATACCCATGTAGCCTACTGATTCAGTAATGGGCGCAAATACTATGGAGTACTGGTGATGCTACAGCGTATAAGATGTCCATTGTGTTAATCATATATACTGTTTTCTGATTAAGTTCTGGTAGTCCAAGGAAAATTGAGTTATCAAAGATTTATCACACCAGGGTTTTCCTTATATTGAAATAAAACTCTTCATAGCATGTCAACGTATCCAGAGAATAGGTCATAGGGGGCTCTAACACTTAATGTATACATTAACCATACAGTGCTAGTTTGACCATTCTAGCTAGATAATTAGAATGAAACTTCTTCACATAAGTAGGGATGCCACCTCTGACACGAGGTATAGGGTGTTAGCAAAGCTCTCCCTCATTTTGTGATGTGTTCTAAAAAGCGAGAGGTTCCTACAGATCGTGGCATACAGATACAGGCATTACATGTATGCAAACTTGAACAATGTATTAAATAAAATCAAATGTAATTCCGAACCTCTCTGATTGAGCAAAAACTGGAATGCTGGAATAACGGATTGTGGGTCTAACAAGTGGAGCTTTACAAACAATGCGTTCATTTCTTTGTTATAATCCTCTTCGCTACATAGTCCGCGGACAATTCGGAACATCCATAACTTAGTCCACCGAGGCTCCATGATGTAAGACAGTAACTTCTCTGCCCAAACGTGACTGTAAGAATACGAAAAGGGGGTACAGAAATAATGAAATACCGGTAGAATTATTTATCATGAAAAAATCAAGCGACATTTCATTTGTTATTCGCAAAAAAAACATTCATTACTGATACCTAGTGCAGGTAACGATTTTTCTGTACATTGCATGCAGGTGCGTAACTTACCTCAATCCATTGTGACGTCACGTCTAATATTTAAGAACAACAGGTAAACTTAATAATGACGAAAAAAGGTATTCTATTTCGTATCAAACATTATCTACAAATTTATCAATCAAAGAACCAAGAAAAAATCTAAAACCGTAAAGATCCGTGGGGTTTTTAATTTTTTAATGGGTTTTGTTAATTTGTTGTTGTTGTTTTTTGTTGTTTTTTTTTTCTTTTTTGTTGTTTTTTTCTTTCTCTTAACTTCTCCTTTTTTGTTGGTTTTTTTTTTTTTTTTTTGGTTTATTATTTGTTATAGGTTTTGTAATTTTTGTTCATTTTTGTTTTTGATGTTGTTGTTTTTTTGTTTTTTGTTTTTTTTTGTTTTTGTTTTTTTGCTTTTTTGGGGGGGGGGTTGTTTTTTTAAACAGATAATGTTATTAGAAATATGAATGCAAAAGAAAAGGTCAATGAAGTACGTGTATCACGTTCTCTTTGGTTTTTTTCCTACGGCGTTAATTTTCCTAACATTGATAATATTGTAGCATCTAACTCATTGGCATTTGATGGTACTTGTAAAATACAATATGTGTGTAATACATGAAATTTTATATTTCTGTTTATATGTAGTATACATGTATTTATGACGGAAGATAGAAAATGGAGTCAAGATGACAATATACTCTGAATTTTGCTAAACATGCATCAGCGGTAAATGTTTGCCTTCCGATTTCGAGGCTGTGGGTACAAAAGGCAGTGGAGCCGACTGGTTTTCCGAGCCTTTCGGATGAGACAAAATAATTCAAAAAACTTACTAAAGTTCCGAAGCACATGTTAACACTTCTTACCCCCTTCACAGACATTAGGTGGCGCCTTCATATGAGTAAAAGATTGTTGAGTAGAATTTTGAATAATAGTACAACGAGTCTAATCATATATTAATGTATTTACGAATGTGCACTTGTGGTAGGCTAACGATATGCAAATTCATCATATTCGAATCTTGAATCAGATTTATTGTTTCGCATTTGTCAAATTCTTATTCTGTTATATTGACATGGTTTAGTTGCCTAGTTTTGCACAAAAAATAAAACTACAAACGAAATTGATTTTAGCTATCGGAACATAAAATGACACGACAGTATATAAAAGGTCAATAAAGCTTGTATTTATAGAGCGTCTGTTTATGCTATCTTCTCTATAAAATTATAAACATGTACATTAGCCTGTTTCCTTTTTTAGGTCATGCATGTACGGTGACTTACGTTAAGAATTTGTTATTATACTATTATACTAACGATAAACGTAACTTAGTCGACATGCCATTTGAAAAAGAAGAGCATGGCCTCAGCCCTGTGACTAGGGCCTGAAATCACAAAAACAACTTAAGCTAAAACTCAGTACTCATCTCACCCCACCCCCATCCCCTCAATTCTAAATCAAATGCAAGTCAATTGAGTGTTAAGCACATTTCAGCATGTGTATTTTTAAAAATCGTACTATAGAAATATCAGTAAAACAGGTGGTCTATACTTCTTGTGAGATGAAAATTATGAATCAAAGAATATTTGAAAAAGCAAGTACTATACGGCATAAGTTAAGACTATAGCCAGTCACTAAATGAAAATAATTGCAAAACCAAAAGGGGATGAGATCAAGAGTCAGTATAACTATACGTTACACGACAGGTGCCACTCGTGGAGCAGGAGTTGCTTACCCTTCCGGAGCACCTGAACTCAACCCCGGTTTTTAGTGGGGTTCGTGTTACACTATTTTTAGTTATAAGTGTATTTGTGTACTTCTGTTTGTACTTTTGTCTCCATTCTGTTTTGGCCGCGAATTTGTCTGTCGTTGACTTATTCTATTTGGAATGCCCCTTGGTATCTTCTATTTCAACCATTTTACATATTTACCAAAATAAACCATCACCTGGTATATTCCTCTGACCAACTAGCCTATGCAAGAAGGAAAAGGTAACAAACAAAGGTCTACCTGATAATTCCTAAAACGAATACAAAATAAAGAGTTGGGCAAACACGGATAAACCAGAGATGGAATCAGGTACCTAGGAGGTGAAAAAATTCCTGTCGACTGGTCATACCCGTCGTGAGCCCTATATCTTAATGAGGTAAACGAAGTAATCCGTTGTCAAAATCAGTGTGTGAAGACGGTGTTTGATTAAACACAAAACGGGGCCTCCGTGGCTGAGTGGTTCGCGTGTTCGACTGCGAATAGAATCCGCGGTTTGCCGTCCCTGTCTTTCGGATGAGACAGTAAAAGCCGAGGTCCCGTGTCACAGTAGCTGTTGGCACGTTAAAGAACCCTCCCTGCTCTACGGCTAGGAGTGTCGAGCAAAGGCAAAATTTGTAGCCCTTTACCGGCACACGGTGACGTCTCCATATGATTGAAATATTCTTGAGTGGGACGTTAAACAACAATACCATACCAAACACAAAACGATACTTACCCATTATCCTCTATAAAGTCCCGGAGGCATACGCCAGTTTTCTCGTCCTTCACAACATCCGGGTAAAGCAGAGTGTACAGACAGAACCCTGGGGAGTAAGAAAATTAAATGAAACAAGATTTGTTTTTGAAACACTAATTCCCCCATAGAAGCAATAAAGACTACCCAAGAGATAGTAATATGTAGTTCAAAGTCCAAGGTCAAGATTACGAGGATAAAATTATGATACCAACAGAAGGTCTTGTCAAAGGAATTCACATGTGAAATATGAAGGCCCTATCACTTACCAATCAGATGGTATATATTATGTTAGAGTTTTTCAAAAGCGGGTGAAAGTCCAAGGTCGAGATCTTGGGGTAAAAAATTATGGTATGAGCAGGAAGTTCTTGTTACAAAGGACACGCATGTAAAATATGAAGGCCCTATCACATACCAATCAGAAGTTGTTGCCAATGTTAAAGTTTTTGCGGACAAATAGACAAACAGACAGACGGACAGACAAAAATTACGCTTGTATATGCACCCGTAACTTCGGTTCGGGGCTTAAATAAACCAGAGTGTCAAACAAACTGCATGAGGTCGAATGTAAATCTTATTTTATTCGCCATGATTTTATTTTCGCGTAAATATACGAGATTACTTGCTCGCGGAAATAAATCCCTCACTTTATATTCTGATCCGACATTAAAAAGCATTACACAACTGATATCACTTAAAATGCATGAATACTCGCGAACTGTATCATTTTGAAAACACATTCAAATGATATATAGTTGGTCCACAAAAATTTAGTTTAATGAAAAATTATTGACTAACAATTCTATATTTTTTTTAAGTAAGAGATAAATATGTAATACAGTTCTGTAATGATAAATTCGGGAGTCAATAAATAAACAAATCTAGCATATACATGTATTTGACAAAAAAAAAATTCACTAAAACTCTAGAGATAGAACATGTGTCTTGGTGTGGTTAGCATCATTTGTAAACTGGTCACATAAGTTATTACGTCACATGCGAATTTAAATGAAGTATGCGAAAACGAATAGTCAAAATGGAAAACACTTATGTACCACGTGATCCCCGATAATGTTTGTGCGGGACTATTGTTTCTATTGGTAATTGAATGACGCCAAAGGACGTTATCCCGCGCTAATGTCATGTCAGCGGGAAGATTACGTAGAGTTGCATTCCATCAGCATTGGAGATACTAGCGCTGCACGAGTTTTCAGTTACCGCGTGGTACATGAATGTTTTTCTTTAGTAAAGGCGGTCCATCTACCACTATCAAATGACTAACTCAACATTTCATGTAGTGATACATTATAATTCGAACAAGAACTTAATGACGGCCGTAAAAATTTGCCAGTTACTGACATTAATCGCGACTCCCGACAACAACTGTAAGGAAGTAGTTTCACTCTGTATATAAAATGTTGATATGTAGAAAATGACCTGGCATATCAGTTCATCGACGATATATATAACGCTAACGAAAGAAAATGGTATTTTCTCAATATTTTAAAACAAGAAGAAAACCGGGGATATTTCTCATCAACGGAGTTATACACAAGGCGTCGCTCACCTCCAATCGCTAAGAAAAGTCTCAAACATAACTGCTAAGCTTTCAATTTTTCATATAAGCGGTGATTTTTAAGTTCCGCATTTTTTTTTTCTTAACTCTCAGGAATAATGAAAACCAAACTAACAAAACAGTGGGTTTTTTTCAACAGGTACTCTGTACAAGCACATGAACCGTAGTACATACACTGTAGTACCATGATCTTACCAAAGATAAATTCGTCACAACAGTAGGCCTACTGTGTTTACACAGCTGATCTCGAAATAGACATTTTGTATAGACCAATCTTAATATAGACTTATTAAGTCCATACTAAGACACACTGCGTTATTAAATTGTAAAGCTTCCAAATATATTTTACCAAAATGTTATGATGAAAAACTTAATTGAACATTTTAAGTAATTTATTTCCTCTCCGACTGCTTGTTTGACGTAATCCAACCAGATATGAGCACGTGACGGATACTGATAACACTGACCGTTATATGAATAAAAAGTGATAAATCTGTACTGTTACGTCAAAGTCTTACAAGAGCACTTAAACAATATGACAAATTAGTCTTATTGTACTTTTAGAGTCTTATGATATTAAAATTGATAAGTTCCCATTTCCAGATAAAAATAGAATACAAGGCCCTAAACAACATGTTCAATATATGTGAAAAGTGAAAGGTTTTTGTCTGTATTGCATCATGATCTAAAAAGGGCATCATTCTGGATAAGTTTAACTGTTTGATCTTTTTTAATTCTATCAGCACTAATTTTCTTTTCAACATGTCCAGCGCTTCCGCTCTCCATCTTCCTGCCAATGAAAACTGTTCTAAGAGGAACTATGACTGTACCAATGAAAACCAACTTCATTTCCAATGAGTGGGAAAACTCCTAAATGTCAAATCTAATTACAGCAATTCATTGACACTTCAAAAGCTACAACGAATATCGTTGAACGTCATCTGTCATCGAAAACAAGCGAGTGCATGTATGTATGTATGTATGTATGTATGTGTAAGTTTTACATTTAACCTTTGATTTTAAACTTGTCCTGCTTTGAAATGATAAGAAGTATCAAAGCACAACCAAAATCGATACTGTGATGTCACTTCCATTCCAGAAAACAGCAAGAGAGAAATAAACAGCGGACCATGTACTTAATCGCTAGATGTCGCTATGAGCAAAAAAACTAGAGAGACATACAATTCAATCAATAGTTGTCATTTTAATTCAAAGAACCAAAAGAGATTTTTCTGTATTTTGCACAAAATAAATAACTAACCTAGTTTTTTCCATTGCAAACTATTGTAAAGATCCAAGAGTACATCTTCTATTGCTGACTTATCCAGCATTTGGTGAAACTTAAAGTTGTCCTTATTCCACGCTATGCTTTGCGCCACCAGCGCCGTTGCAAGTTTGTCAATCGGAAAACCTCTTGGGTCTACATTTTCTAAAACAGAATTCTCAGTTTCATTCGGGAAAAACGTGTCATGTACATGAGGTTCCATTTTCATACCATTGAGCAGGGCAGATCTCGCTGCCTCCGAGACGTCGTCGACGCCATTTTTGTAAGGCGTTAAGGAATGTAGCACTTCCACAGTAAGTCGATCTCCCGGCTTACTCGGCCTGGCCAAGAGGCTGAAACTATTTGTTCGACGAACGGAAGCACTTCGTCTCGACTTTGGCGGTGATTTTTGTGAATTATTACGTCTCACGGAAACTGGCATGGTTATTCTCCTAATTCAAATCAGCTCAAACATACTAGTTCCTGAAAAATAGTAAAATAAAACTAAAAGAAAATAAATTATACCTCATAGTGGTTCTAGTATGTAAGCAAGACGATTCATTTGCATGGAGAGAAATATCAGAGTGGAAATGCTCTTGTGGCTTAAGCCGTGGAGAAATTGGAAAACACTTTGGAAATTGACATTTGTTTCATATTTCAAAGAGGTTCAATATTCGAGGGGTTGTTACTTTTTATGTGACAAATAAGTCTCCTTTCTACAACAAAAGGGGTGTTCTCGACATAGACCTGTAGCAGTGTTCGCTATATTCCGAAGAGTTGTGGATCGACGGTGATACAAACGTCACATAAGAACAATATACATGTATATTTCTGTCATGAAACTTATGTTTACGTGCGAAAATTACGCTCAAGTGTAAGGTTTAGTAATCAAGGTATCAAATACATGTAGTACGAACATCTTGAGGAAACTATCCCCGACGGTTTTTTACTTTTCCCAAATGCTTGCCCCATTCCACACCGAGTACCTACACTGACCTCACTTTGGTCTACAAAAATATGTTTTTTTTTAATTTTAACTTTTTCAAATGTGAAGAAAACATAAAAAGCAATTACATGTACATTGTATACACTTTAAATGTCTGTTGCTGTTATGATGATGTTGAACGTTGTTCTGAAGAACCGTTTACTAAAACTAAAGTTCACAGTTATCGGTAAACTATAGATTTGGCCTATGCTCGCCATAAACGGTCACTGAACAGTAAAGGTTCTTTCACATGCCACCACCTACATGTACTGTGAGAGGACGGGCAAAGTAAGTTGTCTCCGCCGAACGGATTATAACGGGGTCTCGAGATCAAAAGGCTAACACGCTAACCACGTTAAAATCTATAGAATGTAATCTGAAACAAACGTGACACGAAATCATGTCATTAAATCATTTGTGTATACACGTTTGAATGTTAGTGGGTCAAGTTCAAAACGTGATAGTCAGTGCAAGCAAAAATAAAATCTGAATAGATTGCATGGCAGTGATTATATATTCTGCGGAACGCATGTATTCAATTCAAACGACATGACGTCACTAAGTTTAAAAACTCAAAATATTTTCAATAGGTATTATTGACTGTTTTCTATCCCTTTGTAAACCTTTTCTATAGCGTAT
>JACSZP010012588.1:0-13813 GCA_016161895.1 Pinna nobilis | reverse complement strand
CGGTGAAGGACAAAATTTATGGCCTATTATATACACAATTACCGTAGAGTCGGGAGGGTTCTTTCACGTGCCATCATTTACTATGGCACTGGACCTCGGTTTTACTGTCTCACCAGAAAGACAGGGAAAGCCGACTGTAGCATGGCCAGGGCTGGAACCTCTCACGATCAGAAGTCGAACACGCTAACCTGTAAGTCACGACGGCATCTATTTTATTTATACGACAGAAATGTACTTGAAGTAGATGGGATTCGAATGTATGATCTCAAGGTATGAATGTGCTCTCACGGGGTCACAACATGGCTGCTGTTGTTGTAAGTGCTTTAACAATTTCGGTCTCAAACATATTTCCTTTCTCAATCTGTAGTAAAATTAGCATTTAAAGCCTGTAAGTGAAATTGTATTGACGTGCATACAATGTAAGAAAAACATTTTTATTTTCAACGGTAAAATAAATAAGAGTATCACATATCCACATTTCCTTCGTGTGCGGAGGGGGGGGGGGGGGGGGGGGGNNGGGGCTCTGTGACCGAATTGTTATAGCATTACGCTTTTAGACACCCCGTCACTCATCTATAGTCAGCGGGGGTTCAAACGAAGCCGGATCCTAAATTATGGTTTGACAGAGTTTGCCAGTTCATTTGTGGGAAACTTTTATAGTCTCTTCCGGGTTAATTAGAAACCTGATGCTTTCTCCTCTAAAAAATGGCCGCCATCATAAAACTGAAAGATTTGGGAGTAAAACAAAACAAAACATAACAAACATATCAACCCCAGCATCTATACACTTTGGTTAATCCCTGTTGAATTACATGTACTTTTCAGTTCAGAGATTAACTGTAATGCATTATCTCCACTTTCCTCTCCATCACTGGTCACGCCCTGTTGAACATAGGACTTTATGTCCTCCGAATCATTAACACTCCCGTGATAATAAGTATTTGGTAACATGTATATTCGTTTCGAATCATTTTTCATGCAAATCTCAATTTTTTGGGGGTCATTCGGCAAATAGAATTTACCGTCTGGATCGTTATTTGTCAAATTTTCAATCTCTGTATTGCCAATTCGATGTTGTAACGACGACATAGAAAAAGATGATTCTGTAGACGTTAGATCGTTCGCCGTCGTTTCAGATAGGAAACTTTTATCCATGTTTTGTTGATTACTTCTGTCACTATTGATTGCTTTGTCAACTTCTGTAATATCGGCGTCTGTAGACAGCTCTGTTGGGCCTAATTTTACATTTTCATTCGTCGGAGTTACGTCCCTTTGAACACCATCGGTTTGTATTGGATTACTTATTAACGGATTGCTCTCTGCCTCGATCGTATCTGTTGTTTTATTAAGTGACATTGTCGATCCCCGTTGAGCAGCATGCTAAGCAAAATATAAAATCTAAATTAGTACGTGATTTGTCTTTTTAATTATCAATTTATCAAATGTTTTTTCAACAAACTCCATTTCTTCAATTTCTCACCATTTACATATTTAGTTAGAGGAACGCCATGTCTCAGTGGTTGCCATGTTTACCTTCTGATCCGCTGGTCGTTTGTGTGAATCCGCGTCACGATACGATACGCTGTAATAGGTTTTCCCCGTCCTAAGGATGAGACAGAGAAGGCTGAAGAACCGTGGCACACAGGGTGTAGGCGCGTTAAAGAACCCACACTACTCAATTGCTATAATTGCTGGACATAGGCCAAACTTATCACACTTCATCGCCGTTGGTGACGTATTATAACAGCAATAGTTTTTGGAATGGGACAATTCAACAATTGTAAAAAAATAATTCAACCAATACTAGCAGGGTTTATCTATTTTTAGGATATACCCTCACAAATCGAAGAAATTTGATGCCGGTTTCTTGAGTTACTTTATTAAGGCTTCCACTGTACTGTGCCTAGCAGACCACCTAAGAAATGAGAACATTTTATCAGGCAGGTTGTCATGCCAGCAAGGCTCCACTGTGTCTGTCAAGATAGATATAATCTATCACCACTTTGTACACAGACAGAGAAAGCACACCCGAATGTCAAAGATTTGCAGTGCACGACCAGGCCAACCGAGTTGTGGATGTTGCAAATCTTTGACACGAGGATGAGATTTATCTGTTCCTGTACAAAGTAGTGGTTGATTATTTTTCTCTCACCCTCATATAATTGCATGGTGCAACACTTCATTCAAGCGGACGAAATACGTCAAAAGTAGGTCAAGACTTACCGGTAGTGACGTCAAAGGGTTTGAGATAAGCACGCAGGGTGCGAGACAGAGATAACTCAGAACGGGTATATTGATGGATTTCTCTGTCCGGGGTGAGAGATACTCTTGTCATGCCCTAAATTTCACTAATTCATGACGGATTGAAAGTATTGAGGGAAACATCAAAAGCACATTTCAACTCGACATAACTGTGAACAGTAAGAATATGAGATGTATAAGTACAAATGGAGACTGAATGTAAATTCATCATCATTATCTCACAAATTCTAATTATATAAATATATCTTTATCACTTTACATCTTCCTTGTCGAAATATTTCCCAGTTTTTGCAAATTATATTCTTTTTTTTTTGTTACAAGAAACTTTTACTCACTGAATCTTTTAATCCTTTTGGAACGTAGATTTGAGGTTTCCATTCTCGGTAACGTTTCCTGGAAATTAAGAAGAAAATCGAACGTGAAAATATAAAATGGAAAAACGATTAGAAAAAGCAAATATGCCTATGCTCTGGGTTCTGTTGATATGTACTCAATATATAGATTACAAGAAATATTTTCTATTTCTGAGCTTTTGATAAAACATTTGCCGAGGTGAATAGCCCTCGAGAGATCCGCCTTTCCCAAATAAGAATTTTTCTCGGAATTCTTAGATTTAATTAAATGTTAGAAAGATAATCTTATCATGAAGCATCCCATGAGGAGTATGAAATGTTATTATCAGAATTATTAAATATTTTTTTGAAATTCACTTGTGTATGAACATTTGATACACATGAATATGTGTATATCCTTTAGAACGGATGACTTCACAAACAGAATCTTTCTAAGTAAAATATCTTTTGGTGCACGCACAGAGTAATTATTTTTACTGTGAATTTTGTACTGTCAGATTTGGATGCTTCATTTATGCAGGCGATTGCATTGGGAAAGACGATGTCTGGATTTACGAGGCTCTATTGTATACGTGACAAACCACGAGATATTGTGTCCAAGTGAGGCATTACGTGATGTTTTGAAAATTGAAAAAAACTGAAAAATGCATTTGATCATTTTGGCACCCAAAATAAAAATGGGTATAAATCTGTATCCACATAGAGCGTAAAAGTAAAACTTGAGATTTGTATTAAGGAGGGTCATAATATATAACAAAAATATCTACATGGCTCACATACTTCATTTGGGTCAAAATTCTAATGACTCTGAACGTATGTGAGAAAAATATACTTTTTACTGAACATTCTTGAACAGCAAAGCAGACCGTACTCTCTTTTTTTCGATATATATTTCAGTGCAGTATGTTTGGGAAGAGTATTGTCCATGAGTCAACCAACAGATCTCCAAATATAACAATATACCGATAATTCTTACTTATGCATACTATAGAAAACAAAAGATAATTAAGAATAAACTTCATCTTATTTTTAACAAGGGGATTTTGCTCGACAATCCAGCAAATATGTCCTTTGTTTGGATGCACGTTGATATAGAAGTAAACTTTCTCCAAATACATTATTTTTTTTTGTGACAATACTTACACAACACAAACAACAGGGGTGAAAATAATCAAAGACACGAGAAGAGACACGATGATAATCCATACGGCGAAAGATGTCTCATCTGAAATGGAAGACAAATATGTACATCACTGTAATAAAAGGTAAAGGTAAAGGTCATCGATCTCATAATTCCTATAAGACAAAATAGAGAGTCAGGTACAACACGGACTCCTGGACAAGCCAAAGGGTCGGATCGGCTGCCTAGGAGGAGTAAGCTTCCCTTTTTGATTGGTCATATCCGTCGTGAGCCCCAAATTTTCATCAGGTAAACGGAGAAATACAAAGTCAATATCAGTGTATAATGAACGGTCTAACAACCGAATATAGCAGAAAATATATCTCCTCTGAAACAGAGGATAATGATGTACATTGTATATCTTTATCATTCCATGTGACATGAGAGCAGACATAATTAGCCAGATATCACAATTAAATCCCAGTCTGTTCTGAGAGAGGAACCAAACAAGTATGTCTGTAGTATCCATGTGTCACAACAACACGACAAACAAGACAGCAAAAAATATATGATTTATAATGGAAGACAAATGCGTTTATCATTATTACACTAGATACAAGTATAATATGAAAACCACAGATACCTAGGTCTGAGTCACTAGAAGAATCAGAAGGCAATACATGTATAGACATTTGGCAAATATTTGTCAAACACCGAGCCCTGACAACCCAGAGGGGGGATCAGAAGATGTAAGCTTCACTTCCCCAATTTTATTCTCTCTCTCTCTCTCTCTCTCTCTCTCTCTCTCTCTCTCTCATTATTCGACAACCTCTATATGTAATACAAGGTTACCATTTTTATGTGGTACGTAAACCTGGAATTCGACCGCTTCGCTTTCAGGCCCTAGTCCTGCGCTAAAATTAGCTCGTATCCAAGCTAGGTATTTCCCTGGCAAAATGTTGTCCATCTTATACTCCGTGTCTTCCCTGTCTACATGGACGTACATTGAATCTGAAAAAATGAGGTGTTTATCTAAACATTTTGAGAAATTAAAGAATCAAAAATGCATAGGTTAGCTGTAATTTCATTTCGAAGTTGAATTAGATAGTCACAAGTAAATATTTTAACTTATAATTAACTGACTCTAATTGACAAACGGTTGGCATTTGCAGCTTATACATAATTCCTTATATCAGCTAGGGAAATATATGAATCAATATCGCTCTTACAGTAAAGCATGGGGAGAAAGTGTTAACATCACCAGAAAGATTGAATGCTCGAATTTATATATACGAAGGGTCTAAGCGGTCTCAGCGACCCGCGTAGTTAAACTACTGAATTGATAGATTACCTGTAATGTGTCACCATACTTACATTTTCCCTCCGAGTGTCTTTTTAAAAAAAAATCTAGACTCACCCTAGACTGACAGAATGGTTTACTATGTTGTTCCCCTTGCTCCTCAAAGGATCTCTCTCTCTCTCTCTCTCTCTCTCTCTCTCTCTCTCTCTCTCGCTGCTATTGCAATGCTTCTTACCTGTACAATTGTTGTCCGCGTATTCACAGAGAAACACGGCATAGTTTAAAACGTAGCCAACGGATTCTTTGCAACCATACGCAGTCCATCTGAAGGTCTTCGTCGTTTGATAGACTTCATCCATGACAAGTCGCAGTTTAAGTTGCGTTGACGACACTGAAAAGAAACATATGAGAACATTCTGAGAATCCTGAAAACCCCGGTTTTGCTTCTGGTAATAAAGTTTTGTACGTCGCGGATACATGTATATACCTGGAATATATAGATATTGACCGATCGGAAACTGAGAAGTATGGAACTTCATTTTTGTTTTTAGATATAATTTTACGCTGCATTCGATATTATAGTGACATGCTTTCGTGTGATTTATGCTGGTAGAAGAACAAACTCTATTTGTATGCACCAAGGTTTGGTGCAAAGACTGTCGTGAGTATATACGATCAATTACCTTAAGTGGTTGGCAAGGTTAAGTGAAAAGACCGACGTACTGTCTGCCCCCCCCCTCCCCGATTGGGCGACAAACACTCAGTCCAAACAAACTAAGAACGGAGAGCTCTAAAGGAAGTTGAATCTTGGGTTTTAAAAAAGTAATGTCTATATGTCACCACTATCATATATCTTTCACGCAAAAATACAAAACACAATACAAAATCCAGGATACACATGATAGCTATCCAAACGGTCCATAATTATTCACGGATAACATAACACAGGGGTAAAACGTCAGATTTTGAGAAACCATACGAGGAGTTGACACTAATTAGATCACTTGCAATCCTTTCCTCCACTACTTCAATCCCGGAGTATGCGATTCATAGGTAACGTTTTGTATCACAGAGCGTGCCAGTAAGTTAATGACCCCTGCATTATCGAGTGTCATACCATTCGTATAATTTGAGCACTCCCCCTTCCCACCAATTCCCCCACCCTCCGTCAAACAATGATATTTCTATATCACCAATGTTTTACAGAGATTGACGTTGGTATAAAACAAGACATTACTCAAACCAAAATTAAGATAACGAATGCATAAAAACATTGATACATACCTCCGTCCTTCTGGTATGTGCAGTCACTCCAACTAATGCCACTACTGATAATGCGCCCTGTGGTCTCAAAATGCCCATCCGTAGTTACCCCAAACATGAAATCTGAATAATGCCCATCAGTGAGGTTAAATATCAAACTGGTCCGAGGTAGAGGTTCGGTAAAGAATTCAACAAGTTTCTGTTTAAAATAAAGATAGCATAATGTGAATTAACCTGGCAAAGTAAGTTTAGAGCAATGTGAATTGTGGTTGGATAAACATATTACATGCAAAGTTCATATAATATTTTTATCTCATATATTTCCGTAAGAGATGACCTTGTGATAAAATAGCGAGCAATAAACCTGTAAACACAACCCGTTATACCAGTTTATTTAAATCTACCATGCTCTTCCTTCTCTAAGCAGGAGTTGGTTACCCCTTCGGGGCACCTGAACTCACTTCGGTTTTAAGTGATGCTCGTGTTACTCTATCTTAGCTATATATGTTTTGAGAAAACTGTTTATAATATTGCCTCTTTTTCTTTTGGGAATTGTGATGTCTGCTTTTCGATTTATGGATGTTGAATGCTTCCTTCGTATATTCAAATATCCTTTTTTAAGATCATCCAAAGATTTTGCCCTCGTACATGCCAACGAGTACAACGAGGGAGAACCAGGATGTATATAATAGTCTGTCAAGAAAGGCAATTAGAAAAAAATAACTAACCACACATCAAATATCTTCTTTTTCTTTTGCATTTCTAAACCCATACCTGGCAAGAGTTGGTTTTTGATTTTCGACAAGCTACAACGGTGTGATCGTCAATATTGATATCACTTCTGGTTTGAGAGGATTCCCATGATATAGATATGGTATTTAAATCGTCAGCTTCTACGACAATTCCCCTTGGTTCAGCTGGCTCTGAAAAAAAACATTTAGTTTGTAGACTAGTATGAGTTTCGCGAGTTGCAGAATTAAAAAAAAATGTACTTAATTCGTCGGTGTTATTTTTATTATTATCAAATGCATGGTCTCCCACCTTAAAGAACAGCCTCAAGAATAAAGATAGTCTTAGTTGCCGGACCGTGATATATATACTTCATTGCAAAATGCAGCTATCACAGGTCGAAATTTGAAGTAGAGTGTAACCTCGCCTAAAGACCACCTTACTTGGGAGACCACTTCGCTATTCAGACCATCAAAATTTACTGTTTAACAATACTTCAGGCTATTTTAATCTCACTAAGGAGACAACCTTACTAATCAGACCAGTTTTAGCCAGTCATTCGGTTGGCCCAAATAGCAAGATTCCACTGTATTTAGGATACCACCTCACTAATTAGGCCAAATTTAGTTGTCTAAATTGCGATGTTCCTCTGTACTTAAGTGACCAGCTCACTAATCAGACTAATTTTAGCCAGTCACTTGGGTGGTCTTAATAGCGAGGTTCCAATGAAATCATCGGCATTCGATGAAACTCAAGATTTAATGAACGTTTCGTGAGCGGATTGAAAAACAATAAGACATCACTTAGAATTTCATGTACCTAGTGGAAAGCGTGTTCACCTTCTGATCATGAGTTTGTGGGTTCGAATCCGAGCCACGCTACAATTGACTATACGTGTCTTTCGGATAAAGATTATACAACTGTTGTGAAGTGCATATAATTGCATTGACACTAGGTTACAAAATACACTTAACTAAACCAGTCACTCACCACTATGAGTTTAGTTATATACCAAGAGCAGAACATGTTATCAGACGTCCGTACAGCTCAGGTAATAGGTGGCAACTAACTAACCGAGGTACATGTAATTAGCTGTCACATAGTTACGTATCTAAAACCGTATCCCGAACCCGTATTAATTTCACTACATAACTACAAAGTATATTAAAGTAATGAAACCGTCTTAATGAAACAAAATCATGAACATCATCGTTAAAAATTACTCATGTTGTTCTCTTGAATTGTGATGAAACTTACTTTCATTAAATGGCAGAAGAATTATAAATGCATCATCTAAGTCAGGGTACCCGACTATCGTTGACTGTGTCAGCTTTATCAGATTTGCCTGGTCACTGCTTGTGTTTATATAGGCAACGGTAGTGTTTCCCGGTAAGAAAATCACTCGTTTGGAGCCGTTTTCGGGTTCAATCTTCATCCGGTAATTAATAATTTTCCCATTTCGATCCTTTTCGTCGATTGGCTGAAAAAGAATTCAGGGGCAAATTTAAAATATAATTATTTTCGTTGTCAACAATCAAAATCAAATGAAATATATACGTTTGAAGATCCGGGTGTTTATATTCAATGTATTTTACACAAAAAATCAACTTTTCGTTCTTTGTCTTAATCAAACATCGTTTAACATCAATTTGGGGGCCTCCGTGGCCGAGTGGTTAGCGTGTTCGACTTCGAATCGGAGGGTCCGGGTTCGAATCCGCGTAGCGCCACTCCGCGGTTGGCTGTCCCTGTCTCTCGGAAGAGACAGTAAAAACCGATGTCCCGTGTCATAGTAGGTGTTGGCACGTTAAAGAACCCTCCCTGCTCTACGGCCATAAGTGCCGAGCATAGGCAAAATTTGTCGCCCTTCACCGGCACACGGTGACATCTCGATATGAGTGAAACATTCTTGAGCGGGACGTTAAACAACAATACAACAACAACATCAATTTGTTGTTCTAGTTTTAAAAAAAGTCCCCTCCCGCAACAAGTGCTCGCTGGGCCATGGATCGAAAATTAACTATGTACACACGATTAAACTGCACATAATGTACTAATAATTATAAAACAATCCAACATTATATCTGCATCTTTGTATTTTTTATCTGCAGTTTACCATATATTTTCACCAAATTATATCAAGTATTAAATGGAGTACATGAAATGTAAATGATATTGGTACCAGGATAGAGACCAACTGCCCTCTACAGTTGAAAGCGGAAACTTTGCAATAGACTTGGGTTCAATCATAGCATGCATGCGCGGATCTAGGGGTGGACGATTTCGAGAGGGTCTGGGCTCCCTGGAACTGGCAAAGTATAAACACACATTAGCCAATGTTGCTTAGATGATTGTTTTAAAAAAAGTTGGAATTTTATTGCCATAACAACCCCTCTCCCTAGAAAAAAAAACCTGGATCCATGCATTGCATGTTCCGAATTTGCTTTTGTCTTTATTTTGCACTTTTATATCCTATTACAGAGCTACGCTAGCGTAGACGGAAGTACCATGAACATTTTCAGGGGGGGGGGGGAGCAAATTGTGGTAAGGAGAACACCACCCTGTTAAAATGAAAATCTAAGTATCATTGACCAATGTGGTGGTATATATTTAGTCGATTCCAAGGGTGGGGGTGGGGGGGTGGAGGGGGGGGGGGGGTCCGGAACCACTTAACAACCCTAGGTCCGAGCATGAGTACCATCATCTCTACAATTCATTGAACTCGTATAGGCTCTACAAATCGAAACCTTACGTAAATTTATATAAATTCCCTTTGCCAAAGGACCGATATCATCTTCTGTTATGTAACATTTCATAACAATAAGAGATTCTTTGAGATTTTCACTTTAAGATATACCTTCCACAGAAGCATCACACGCGTGCAGTCCTCGTTTTCACAATGGAAAAACCCGGGTAGCAATTCCGGAACCGCAGATGGCACTGAAAAAAACAGGTCAATGAATAGATTGGAGTATGTTGTCTTATCTTAACCATATTCAATATACGCATTGGTGGATCATTCATTTCCGTTATCTTTTTCATTATCAGTGTTATTACTAGTTATAAATCATGAAATTGAAATGCCTTTATTTAGTATAAGGGTCATAATAAGTGTTCACTGTCACATCTATGCACAGAGATTGCCGTTCTTCCACATCTCACTATTTATTGTATACAGTAAAATTTTCGCCCAAGTTTCTTTTTCGCGCCTGTCACCCCCATCGTCATTTGGCGAATTCAAGACTCTAAATGATAGCCCCATTAAAAGAATAACGAGGAGACTGGGCGAATTTAAAACAGGGCGAAACGATTTACAAGTGCATTAGACCGAAAATATTACGGGGCGAAAATAACCCGGTATACAGTAATTAGAATAAACAAGTTACCCTGCGACTTCGTTATACGTTTGTCAAACTATAATCCCCAGTATATTCGACCATGAAATCTATGACAGAGTGTTCAACTCTGGGACGGAAAGTCTAGTGAACGAACTGGCTATCGCATAAAGTAATATTCCCTCGCTAACGACGACACAGCAGATACCAAGGTAAAAATTCCACAGCAGGACATGGTAATTTTAAAATCTAAGCTTGCTAAATGGCCAAAACGTTTTGCATAAGCCAATATATGTATCTCGCGGCCGGTGGGAAAGTTTACTCTTCCCGTGGCTCTGATGATACACTTAATATTGAGGTCCCTTGTTAGAGAATGTCGGTAAAGCAAATATCATTTTCTAATAAGTGACCAAAGCTGTTGAGTATATGCTAATTTTGGTAGCGTTTCATCGGCAATTAGCTACGTCTCTATACACTCTTCAGCTGGGCCTAATACATGTTCATGAGTTTTTAAGCAAATAATACCATCAATGCGGAAGTATTCTATGTAACCATACAAGTTATTTTAATGTAGATCTTCCTATATAGGTCGGTAAATTTTGACGACAATAAAAGGGATTATATGTACTCTTTCACGTTTATAAAACATGTCATTTTTGTTAAAGAAAAGAAGCACAACGTATTATTAAGCGCTGTTTTACAATTCTTAATGGAGGCTTCTCAAGTGGTTCTGTCATTACCCCGACCTAAAAGACTTTTCCCCTTTTGATTCCTTTAAACTAATTATTGTAATATTACCTTATGTTGGAGGCGTCTATGTAATTAATTACATCCTATCGATCCATAAAAACATTGGAATCCTATATCTAAAATTTTATGCTCTTAAGATGAGATAAATCCATTTACTTTTCAGTTCTCTATATGGCTGTTAATCTTGCTACTTAGTATCTAATTTGAAGAATTCCTTCTTTTTTCTTTTATTACTATTATTTGATAAAACTCACTCCCTATTTCAAAACATAGGTTACACCAGCCGTGCAGCGGGGGTTACATATATTTCCAGAATACCTGGGCTCATCCCCGACGTTTAGATAGATAGATAGAAAGATAGGGCAATATCCTAGTTAGTGAAGTCAGAAATGGCACCCGTGTGTATCGTAAACAATCCGTTAGCCCAAGTCGCGTCTAATCAAAAGTGAACATTTTTTATAAAGGCGAACTACTGACTATCATTGACAGCTTCATGAAATGCTACCTGAATATTTCGAAATTGGTAGCTCAGCTCTCTCTCTTTAATTTTTAAAATATACTACGAACAAATGCTCGGTTTGACGGGTCACTTGTTGGTATTTACCCTTGCTTTTCGCTTCGCCTTCACCTCCAAATAAAGAGGTCAATATCTTTCCAATATTTATCGATCTTGTAAATCGTTAGATGCATACTTGTTAAGCATATGTGGTAAATCATTCTTGGTTCCCCGTGTTAATATGCCCTTGGCTGAATTCCCTGGGCTCACAAGACCAAATATGCAGGATGTTTATATATAAAGAGTCTTGTTTGGCTAAATCACAAATGATTTGCCCACTCAGATAAAGGCTTACAATGATGCTTAGAAAATTTGATAATGGGAATAAGTTAATTCAGTTTTATTAACCTGAAATCAATGAAGCTCGATTCCATTTGTTCAACTGAGTCATATTTTTAAGGTTGCTTACAGAATCTTCTGGAATTCCATCGAGTTGACCAAGGGTATACAGCTATGTGAGCATAAAGTAAGGTGAACTGAAGATTATGGTATAAAATAAAACTTTATACATTGTTATTTTCGCCCCGTGTTATCTTCGCCAAAATGAACTTGCAAGATTTTGCACCGTTTTGAATCAGTCAAATCTATTCATACATATCTGATGAATTCGTCGTTTTGAATTCGCCAAGTTTTGATTTCGACAACCCACGAGGAGGGCGAATGAGGCGAAAAGGACGAAATAGATGGGTTCGAAAAATCACCCTGTATAGAGTACTGTAAATCCGGTTTTATTCGCGAGAATTTTATTTTCGCGTAATTACGCGTGAGCACTTACTCGCGAAAATAAAAGTCTCGCTTAATATACAAACCTTAGATAAAATGCTCATTACAACATGAACTTAGCAAACAAACACCCGAAAATACAGTGTCGCGAATAATTGCATGGCTATCAATTCGCCAAAATAAAGTTCCGCGAAAATTTCTGGATTTACAGTACTTTTAGATTTAATAACTACGTACCATCCTCCATTGTTTTAGCCACGATTGTTCTTGCCTCTGATGAAAACCCTCTTGGTTTGTCGTCCACCAATGGCATTGCAGAAACAGTCACGCTGTAGTTACTAAATGGTTTCAGTCCACGTAAAGAAATATGCTGATGTTTTGTTATGACTTCCTGTACAGAAATAGTATTACATATTGTGAGAACGAATGCGTTGAACTGCTCTCTTACACTTATTGAAACTAAAGTGTCCCCGATCACGTAATAAGACTCTCTCTCTCTCTCTCTCTCTCTCTCTCTCTCTCTCTCTCTGTGTTCCAGCTCCCAGTGGTATTGTCAATCACACTAATTCTATTGCAGTGCAAAAATATGTCAACTAAAGTATGTTTCGTGAAATTTTGTCTTAGGTATATCTATACATAGTCTATGTTAAATTTCAACATGAATGAGTATAGGATACTTCGGAAAAATACAGTACATCTTATCAAAACATGTAAGTGACGTTATAGACCCTTGCATGTTGGCACGTTAAAGAAACTCTACTCACAACCATAAGTGCCAAGCATAAGCAAAATGTGTCGCCCTTGCACCGACACACGTTGGAGTCTCCGTATATGTGAAAGATTCTCGAATGGAACGGTAAACAATAATGCAACCAACTAACCAATCAAACCCGTGCTTTAGAAGCTAGGAAAGAGAACTATGAAGGCGTATTACTGTATATTAGACTTATAGTGTAGGTGTATTACTGTATATTAGAAATATAGTGTAGTTAGAATTGTTTACTCAGATCAAGTATACCTTTTTAATTGCATCCCTGCTGGATTGATATTGAACCTTATATTGTTTCGGCCAATGCGCTTCTGAATGATTCCAGGCAACATCCATTTCTGTTTTATGTGTAGATACTGAGAGATTTGATACGCTTGCTGGTTTAACTATAGAAAAATAAAGATAGAGTTCTGGGTATCTAAACCCGCTTTATAAAAGTCGAGCTGGAATTTAAGACAATACTCGCAAAGTATCACAAAAGCATACTTAATGCAATATAGGCTATCGATTTGCGGTAGAGATTGAACTTCCATAGATTTCCCTCCCTAGAACCATTTACATGACTCGACAATTTTTTGAAGCAAAGCAACTGCTATTACAATGGCTACTCTCTCTCTCTCTCTCTCTCTCTCTCTCTCTCTCTCTCTCCTGGTGTA
>JACSZP010012587.1:0-10257 GCA_016161895.1 Pinna nobilis | reverse complement strand
ATTCCTGATTTTTGACAAACTTCCAAAAATCGGACCCTCCAAAAACCGGACAAATTTTACGGTCCGAACGAGGATCGGTTTTCGGAAGTTTCACTGTACAAGTTAAATGATACTTTTGTGGAAAATCTCTAGATAATATACAAGTTAAATGATACTTTTGTGGAAAATCTCTAGATTATATACTAATTAAATGATACTTTTGTAGAAAATCTCAAGTTTCATTAATTGTTAATTGTATTGCAGCCCAATTGAAGGACAAGAAAGAGAAAGTCAAATTGAGAATGAACCTCAGAAGCAGGTCGTGAGTGAGAATTTAGATGACACCATTGAGCAGTTGAATGTAAGGAACAGAATCCACATAACATCTAGATCACCGAATGATACAGACTATAGCCTTGACAAGACAAGAGATGAGAGCCCAGAGAGGAGGCCTGTAAGTACTAAAGACATTGTTATGGATATATTTTAGGGAACCAAATTTCTTTTCTTTAATTATTTTTGTTGAGAATGTTTTTGTTTGCCTAAACAGGGAAAAGTGAATCTCATTATGGAAGCTGATGGTTTTCTATTTGATTTATCTCAAACTTATGGTGTAGAGGTCCGCCTTAGCCCAGTGGTTAGTATGTTCACTTTCTGATGGTACTGCAGTTGGCTGTCCCAGTCTTCCAGATGAGACAGTTCAACCTGAGGTCTTCAGTCATAGTAGATGGAATGTTTAAGAACCCCCCCCCCCCTGCTCTATGGCCAAAAGTGCTGAGCATATGTCAAATTTATTGCCCTTCACCAGCATAAGGTGACATCTTCATATAATTGAAAGATTCTTGATTGGAACTTTAAGCAACATTCCTAACAACTTAATGTGTGTCTCTGTATAATGATAAAAAAAAAATGAAACAAAAATGATGTGTACAGTGGAGTACATATTTGATAGTTTATCATATTACTATAGCTAATTACTGAATTTATTACAGGGTACCCCACCACCACCTAATGCTGCAGGAATCCTGTTGACAAGACCAGGCTACTACACCATACCAAATATTGATGAACTGTGTAAGACAATGGATGAAAATGGAGATTGCTGGGTTGATGGATTCACCGTGGGTAGAGAAGGTTATGGCAGCATATTCTTCCATGGTAGAATCAATGTTGCCAATCTGGATCTAGATGATATAGGTAAGGGATTATATAAGATCTGTCTCTGCTACAATGAGAAGTGGGTGTGTTTGTTTGCTTGATACTCTATCATTTCTTCTGCTTTTTGTGCAAAACTTATATCTCATTAGTAGCTGTAGTTTTTCAACATATCAATGTCAGTACGTAGAAAAATGATAATATTTACATCTGATGAAAGGTGATAAATGGGATTTTTAAGTTTTAAAGAGTTTTTTTTATTTTTTGACACAGTCGTACATATGAGGCTGAATGGATTTCTTAAAATCATCATCTGCTTTTCAATGTCTTGAATCTACTCAAAAGGGTTTGTGATTTTTGTCAATTCTTGCACGTTTTGATGTAAATTTTCTTTTACTAACAGTTCATATCAGACGGAAAGAGGTGATTGTGTATCCAGATGACAACAACAAGCCACTAGAGGGCAATGAGCTAAACAGAAAAGCTGAGATAACTTTGGACTGTGTCTGGCCTCGTGATAAATCTACACGAGACTTCATCAAGGTAGGTTTATTAACATTATTGAAAATGAAAAGCAATAATTACTTCTGAGAAATGAAAAGAAATGATGTGATATTGCACTATGGTCAGGTACCAATTTAGGCTTTGCTTTTGTTAACATGCTTTTTTCTGTTGAACTGCAAAGTAATACTTTAACATGACTTTATCACTTTGTGGTCCTTAAGTTTTTCTCTTCAATATTTCCAGGAACCAGAACGTCTGAAGTTAATTGGATACAATGAGAAACTGGAAGAAATTACATCAAGAATCGGTGGCAGGTTTTTAGACTACAGGCCTGAAACAGGATCTTGGGTGTTTGAGGTATGTTCATTTTCCATCATGGAAATTTGGATACAGAATGGAAATTTGATTTTTCTTTAAATCAATAAAAAAAAAGCTTTGCTAGGATTTTACTTGTGTATGTATTCTTGCATTTGTAATGTATGCACAATCTGTGACAAATACCACCATGCAAAAATCTAATAGTAACATTGAAAGCACTCTTCTTTATCTTTGACCTTTTTTTCCAGTTGCCAATTACCAGTAATATGATATCATTTTTGGTAAGATATCTACAGAAAATAGTTTTACATCCAAAGTAAATATGTAGATTTAAGAATAAACAAGTCCCATGTGATGAGTTGATAAAGGTGAATTGATGTATGAAATGTTTTCCTTTTGATAGCTACATTCAGTCATCATTTTAATATTCAGCTAGATTTGCAGAGAAGCAATTGATGAAGTAATTCTTTTTGAATTTCAGGTGAAGCATTTTACCAAATATGGTATGGATGAATGTGATGAAGAAGATTTATCGACCTTGGCACAGAAGCAAGTAAAGGGTCAGGTTAGTAGCCACTGATAACCAGTGTGTGTGGTCAGTATGGACATCATCAGTGGTGCTTCACCCAGGTGTGATAGAAATGGTGGACCCCCATAGACCAGTGGGAAACTTGCCATCATGTGGTTCGATTTCTCTGGCTCAACGGGGAATAGGTGTGGTTGTGCCAAAAAAACTAAATTTAAAATGTGTCTTGGAAATTATTAAGAAGCAATGGAGATTGATGTGTTGTCTCCCTTGTCATCAAGATATTTATCTTCTCTCTTATCAAAGCTTTGAGCTTGGGCTTGATAAGTGTTATGTTATCCAGCCTGAAAGCTAAATTATGTATGAGATGCCAACTTAAACTAAACTAAAAGATAACCAAATGAAGTTTGCTGAAATTGTCGAGTCGGTTCAATGTGGTTCATTAAAGGAAGCAGAAATTCACCAACAAAAAATTGACTTACATCAGCCGATTGAAGTATATCACAGCGCCGTTCCACGTGAAATACGTGTTAAGCAGAACGTTTGGAATGAAGTGTTAGAAAACAAGCCTACAAGAGAAGTAAGTGATGCTCAAGAATTGGTCTGTAGAATTCAGTGAAATTAACATTTATTTGTAACGGCAAATGACGAATTTCCACTACAAGCCTTCTTATAATATATCTGTTATAACAACTGAAGCAGGATTTCAGCGCATTGATTGATCCATAGCAAAAGAAAACTTTTCTTGAAGACGAGACCACTGTTATTCTTGTGACAGACAACCCTATTCCTTGATTAAACATCAGATTTACACCCAGAACTAAGGATCAGATGTTAGCTTGAGCTAGCCCATGGTAACTTTCAGGAGTGTATTGATGTGCTAATGATCAGTTTTAACGGACAAGTGTAGAAATCTGAAGAAGAGACCATGCTCCTTTAGGTGACAGTTGTATTGTTGATGCATCACAGAGACAAGAGGTGTTATTCCCATTTCTCTATTAAATATTTGGACAGACAGATTTTGGTTTCATGTATATGGCTGAATTCAAATGTTAATTGTCTTTTGTTATGAAATTACAACCTAAGGACATTGAATTAGAAAAGATTCACTTTATTTCTGTCACACAGAAACTTAAATAATATTGTTTTTGTTGTTGTTTTACCTGTGATTTTAAACATTTCAGTTCTATTTGTTATTTTGTGTAGTTTTTTGAAATGTTTAAAGTTAGGAATTCTTACATATAAATGTTATTATTTAAAGTGTATATGTAAACCTGTCCACCTGATTATGCTTATATTTTGAATAATTGATATCATGCATAGAGTGAGGATACAACATTCAAATTTTTGTAAATGTGGTTTTGATATCACTAAATGTGTTATAACTATTGTAAATATGGAAAAAGTCATTTTCAAAATGTAGTTTAAGTTATCTATAAAATTCACTGTACTATATCCATATCTGACAATCATTCGATTAGTTTTGGTAATCACATTATTTTCTGTAGAGGTAAAATTTGTTCAAGCCATCGATCAAGAACCAAGTTATCATTACATTGTTTAAGTTGTAATATAAACTTCGCTTTCAACTGACATATAATTGGTGTTTATAGTTATTTCATTTTCAAAATTTGAAGATTTTGATTTACCTATTAATGAGTATATGTATATTTATTGTAAATACTGTGATAAAGCTTTGAGTTATTTTTGTTTGATTAACATTTTCTTTCCTTTTCTGACTCTGATGTAACATTACGATAGTCGTTCATGAACAGTGAAATACATGATTATTTGTACAATTTGAAGTGCAAGATTTTTAGATCCGAAATTTGACTAAAATCTAACTAGAGATTTGCTTCATATTCTGATTTGACTTATATTAAAATAACCAGAATTGATAGATTACAATACTGTCCTTTGAACTTGATATATTTCAAAAAAGAGAAAAATCTGTTTGAATACTGTTGAGATAGTAGTAAATAAATGTTATCTCAACTTATGTTTCTCAAGTTTTCTTGATATTTATTATACAGATGTTCTACTTGAGTATTTATTCATTTTCTGTTTGAGTTTGTTCACATTATTTTTCATTGTACAAATTTAAGTGGTAAAGATGTATGATATCCATACTGAGGCTTGTAGTATTTACACATTAGGATCTTCTTATCACTAATCAGTGCTTGAATCTGATCGTGTTATTTATCAACTTTGATGTCTGTATACCTTTAGCATGCTTCTGTAGTTTTAGAAATGGGTGTTAATGTAATAGACCAATAAAACTTCAGATAATTAACATATCTTTGTTGACTTCCTCATTTGTTTGAATGTCTGGTATTATTATAATTTGAATATAAGCTAACAGAAGTTTGAATCATTGCTGATTACACAATGTTATCCTGATTGTGTACAGATGCATAGTACATATTTTGCAGGATGTTCGACTCTGATAATCTCAGAGCTAAAGATTTGTCCTTTCCCTAAGGCAATATGTTGAATATATCTCTATTTCTTGATTGAAGAATACCAAGAGGAGATAGTTCTTGTTCAGTCTGTTAAGCTCTTGGCCAGCCTACTTTGTTGTTGAATTTGTAAAGCTATTGGGTGAAGTGGTTAGAGCTTTGAATCACAAAGCTTTTTACCTGTACTTTACATCCACCTCTGAGTACTTTGAATATGTGAGAAAATGTGCTAGTTTACTTGTAACAGAACTGTGGTGCTGTGAAGAACACAATTGTATCAGGGGTGTCCTGCACTACTAAAATTTGGAAGACTGAGAGTGAATGAGAGCATAAAATCAATCAGTCTTGTACTAATTTCTTTACATCTGAAAACTTCTTGATAATATGACATTAACATGATTATCCCAGATCATAGATGATGGGAACATAACATGATAAAATTAGCCTAGAAGAAAAAAAAAGTATCACCATGACAATTATCTATGAACCAAATGTGTAGAAGGCTTCAACCTTAATGCGTTTGATATTGAACTTATGGACACATCTTCAAGGTTAATGGGCTGCTGAGCAAGTAGGGATCTTAAACATACTGACACATTCTGTTCCATGGGGAATTAGTTATTGATAATTAAATTTTATAATTTCCGAGGACTACATTGGTTAAAAAATCCAGAAAACATTCAGTTCATACTTCAATGATCTGAATGCTAATTAAGCCACATATAGTGTAGATAGTGTATTACGTCATGCAAGCTGAATGCAGTGATATTGACGGTTGTCTTGATGACACAATTAATATGCGACTGTTTGTTTATATTATTCGATAATAAATAAATAGATAAACAGATGTTTCTAGAATTGGCAAAGTTATTACCAAAATTTAGTTATAAGCATTGATTCAATATTTTTTCCGGTTCACATCAAAATGACTTAAATGAAGACTGCACATTTTTGCATAATTTGTTTCGCAAATTACACAGTGTGCACAGTCTTCATTCAGGTCATTTCGCAGTGAACTGGAAAAAATATAGAATCAATGCTTAATTGCCTCACTGGGACATGAAGGTATGTACAAAGAACATTACTGTAGGGTCATGGTCAGAAAAAAACCCGAACTAGAAACATAAAGGCAAGTGCCACACAACCCCTCAACCATAAACTACCAGGAGTGGTACATGGCTTTGCATGTTTTTGTTAGTTTATTTCCACCTTGGAAAATGCCTCTGTTAAAAAGGCAAAATGAAGATAACAAGGGGCATGTAAAAATCAAAAGTCAAATGCTAGACAACACCATGGCCAAATCAAAATGAGGCAACACTCAAACAGTAATCCATACAACATATCTTACTGAAAATAGAGTAACACAAATCCCACTAAACAGTGCTTTTCTTAGCTTTTTTGCCCCTTTGATAAAAACTGGAGATTTGGGTTAATTTGACTGCAAAACTTTAACCTATCTTTTGATGCATAAGGGATAGATAAGACAATCGGATTTCATGTGTATTCCAAATGATAAGGCTTGTCATTTGATAACAATATTTTGATGTTTGAAGTTCCGTGAAACAGATTTTGTTTGTTTGATCCATGCCTAAGTTTGGATAAAAATTTCATTAAAGATACGTTTGGACTCATTTTTCATGTTCACAGAATATATGATTTAGAGGATGTACATGTAGATGATAAAATACAAAAAAATATGCAAACAATATATAGATATCGTCATTTAAAAAATGAAAATACATGATTACAGGTTGTATTCATTTCCTGCCATGTAAACACACATGTCTGATGCCTTGTAAGTAGGGTGAATTACGCGGACAAAACATGTCCAGCATGGACATTTAAACGTTGATTTGACCATCTTTAATGTGTAAATCATTTAATTATATCCATTGGTACATGATTCCGTTGTTATCTCGTATCGTATACAACAAATTTTTGCATAAATGAGTCCAAGTGTACTTGTACCTTTAATAGCAGGTCATGAAATGCACCAGAAAAAGTGGTGATCTATGTTGTGAGGTTGATATCACCTAGAAGAATAAAATTTGAAAGTCTTTCATCAAGAATGACCAAGTTGGATAGTATTAGGTATTATCTTTATAGTGTGCTTATTTCATTAAAATTTCATGTTTATCCACATTGTTATTTCAAGACATGTAGCCTTGTCCAGTGACTTTGTTTGTCAATACAATGGTATGATAGATTCCTGTTATTTGAATTAGATGACTGGGCATGTCAATAGTTCTTCATTGTAGGGATAATCTCCCACATAGGTTCAAGTGAAGTCATCCATATAGATGTGGCCATCACACAACTGCAATACTTTGCAACTGATTAATTATGAGAAACAAGTGCTCCAACAAAGATAATGCACCTGAGATGAGTGACCTTTGACCTTTGGTGTATTTTTTTTTTTTTTGCCCACCTGTATAATTTTCCAAATGAAACTAGTGTTGTTCGTACCAAATGAGGCTAATGCTAGGCTAGTTTCTTGACCCTAAGATAAAGCATTATTAATTTATCATTGGTCACTGATTCAACTTTTTCACTCACAGAGATTTTTTTTACCATTCTTATGGTCAACAACATTTGCCAGTTTTATATTCTTTGGATGAGACAGTACAAACAATTTGTGTGTCAAGGATTACAGATTCTTAACCAAGCAGATTAAAAGCCCTTATAATGCGTTGCTATCTTCTAAAATAGGTCAAAATAGCCACGAATAATGATACAAACACTGTATATAACATGATGGTCTGAGATCCAGCATGGTGTCTTAGAAACAGTAGTGAGATTCCATGTTTTGTTGTCTTGCACCATTGATGATAAAACCTTTTCACATTTTATCAAATTACAGAAACTGGCAGCAAAGATGAAAGCAGGAACATCGGCAGTCAATGGGGCTGGTCCTCCAGTATTTCCTTTACAGCCACCGGAGTCTGCACCTCCCCCACAGGACACAGTAGTTCCCATGACGGAGGATGATAACGAGGCTCTGCCGGACATCACTCAGGAGACTATCCCTGATCATGCACTGGAGGAGTCAGGTGGGTCAAGTCTTATCAATGGTCAAAAATCTACTTAGTACTGACTCGGACACCAAAAACCGTGATGCAAATAACTCTAACTCTTCATTTTTTGGAATAAATTTGCTAAAGATAGAATTTTCAAATCGAATTGGCAAATGTAAGTGGTACATTTTAGTAATCTGGACACTCTTTATTTGGACATTTTTCTTCCAATAATGTCCAGGTTAACAAGGCTCCCTTGTATAAACAGTCACTCTTTTGCCTTTTACTGGGAAAAAATCAGGAGTAATCCGTATAAGTTGTGAAATATGTGTGGTAGGGCATTGATATTCAGTATGTAAATGTGGCCATTGATAAGTTCCTCTCACACTTCTTTTTTATCTGTCTATATATTTGTGATATTTACTCCTGGTTCATGGCAATTGACAACCTTACTATGTTTGTTCCATATTTAACCGCTTAGTTACTTGTTATTGTGTAAATAATAGAAATAATACATATTTTTTATGCATACTGACAGATGATGAACATGGGTCTGTGTATGATGATAAGCCATCCTCACACAGGCTTGCCCAAAGTATGGAAGTCAACGCACATAGTATGCAAGTCATGAAAGCATCCTTCTTTGGTGATGAGAATCAGGACACCAGTGAAGCAGGTAAGAAAGAAAGAAAGATAATGATAGACAGGCAGATAGAGAGACTGCTTGACCTCGTAAAATTATGAGTGAGAGATTGGCTATGAAGATTATCATGAAGAATTTTATTAAAAAGAGGTTTCTGCTTTTGTAAAAGCATTTTTAAGCTTTTTTCATTGCTGACCACAGTCGTGTCTGTGAGATGTTTTATTCTGAAGATCATTTGATGAATTGTTCCATTATTATAGGCAAGAGAAAAGAAACAACTGACATTCAAGACCTCCCGCTGCTCAGTGGCCCTTAGTGCCAGGCATTGGCAAATATCTATAAGTCCATCACTGACTTCCTGATGATATCTTGAAGTGATATATCCTCGAATGGGACCAGAAGAATCAGAAAGACAAGTCAATTTTTGAACATAAGACTCTGTCATTTCAGATCCCAAGAGAGGTCACTGATGTAAATGGATTTCATGTTTTTCATTTCTTTTGTATAGGATTTGTGAGGTTAGCGAGACTCCCAGGTTCAGACAAGAAAGGGCCGAGTTTATTCAGTTCTGCTTATAAGTCTTCTTTTATGTCACCAGTGAAGTTATCCAGTGTACCACAGAATGGAGACTTTGAAAGTAAAAAAAAACTTTAATGAAATTTATTGTTTTGTTTTATCATAATTAATGCAATTTAATTAAAATCTTTATTATCTTTAATATTCATCTTCCCTGTTTTCCATGAGGAGCTAATGGAACTGAGAGGGCAAAATTTTTATTCTCTGTTTGTGGATTATCTGACTATGGTAGTGTAGGTATACAATAGACCATGAGGATTTGATTTAGATTTGGCTTAATCATTAGTTATGTTTCCTTCATGTGAACATTTGAGGTGTACAAACAGTAAATTGATGAGAAATTATGTACTGAGGGTGAAATTTTAGAGGTATGGTGTTCATTGTTCATAGAAAATGATTATGTGATATTCATGCACAAGTGAAAATGATGTGCAGAGTATTTGATGCTTTCTAAATGTTATGACATGCAAATTAATATTGCCAATGAATAAAAGCAGTATACATATTGAGGAACGATGCAATCTGGTATAAATCAAATTATTCAGGTGAGTACTCTAGCTTAGTCATTTCCTGACCTGATATACTTCCAATTCAGTATATAATACATGTACACACAGCCAGTCATAGTCACCTTCGTTGTAACCCAGTAGTTAGAGGCACACCATATGTGTGTATATGGAAAAAGGTACATGTACAGGGATTTTCCTCACTTTAATTGGGAATTTCAACAACATTTTATTGAAATTGGGAAATCTAGAAATACATACAACTAGGTAAAAATACAAAAATATCTTCAAATTCATCGACATTTGACTTCAATTGGGAAATTTTGACTGCAAATTGGGAAAAAATGCATTGATTTTGAATTGGGAATGGGGCCTTATTTCGGCCCCGTATGATACAGTGGAAAATCCCTGATGTAAAACCGGTATGATTGCTATGTTATTATTATACCCCCCGCCAACAAAGTTGTAGGGGGGTATACTGGATTCACCATGTCTGTCCGTCCGTCCGTCCGTCTGTCCGTCCGTCTGTCTGTCCGTCTGTCCAGGTATTCCGCACCATAACTCAAGTACCCATGGG
>JACSZP010012580.1:0-11991 GCA_016161895.1 Pinna nobilis | reverse complement strand
GTCTGCTTTCGTTCGACGCCATTTTTGTTTGGGATCAGAAACTGTGCCAACAATGGGAGAAAACTCTCGCATCAACCCCATATAAAACCAAAGAACCCCATATTAGAAAATCACGAGCTGTATTGAATATACACCGTTTTCACGTGATCAAAGACAACCAATTACATTTCAAGATTTCAGTCGTTAGTAAGATATTACAGAATATTTGACGTCAACTGACATTTACTGTGCATTTTCACAAAAACCCCCGATTTTTTTTACTTTTGAGATGAAGAATGTGATGTAAAAAGATACCAAGGGGCCATTCAAAATTCAGCCATCAAAAAGCAAACAACACCATGGCCTAAACAAAAAAAAGACAACATTACAATTAGCAATCACAATCCAAGTGTCGAATTTTCTGTCAAAATCACACAAAATCAACTCAAAAATTAAGGAAATATGCCTCCGTATGCGTTTTTGCTATTAGCTGGTGACCTTGATATTTGAAGTCTTTGTTATTTCACCATCAATATAGACATCGTTTGGCTCCTACAGTAGAAGTTGATGAGTCAATGGTCGGATATTTCTGTGTCGAGCTAATTTCAAACTTCTTAATTTCATGCTATTTATAGGTTATTGACTGAATATGGAAGATTAACCCGCTCGGTCCTATTTACTGTGTAGACAAAGGATGGATTTATTCCTCCATATACAGTCAATAACCTTTTCATTACGCATTTAATGTCTATTGTCAGTTTCTTCTTTGCAAAATCGATCAGTTTACGAAAAAAAAGTGAAAAGAAAACAGCAGAGTAAGCGTATATGTCCGTCATATTGGTTTACATGAATAACGTCATAATGACGTCAGCGGGCATTTGTCAATGCGGACATTTAAGGCTCTATAAATGCCCGGGGACTTAATATAAATAACGGAGAAAACGAATAAGAGGTGTAATAATTAAGATTATTACACCTTTTGATTTCGTTTTCTTCATTATTTATTTAAAGTCCCCGTGCATTTATAGAGCCGTAAATGCCCGCATTGATAAATACCCGGGGACTTCTTTCGGTTATGTTCAATGTATTCCTACGCGCTGTTAAAAGACAGTGTTCAAAGAGAAATAACCCAAATAAAAAGATGTTATCTCATTGGTTTTTATTTTTATCTTTTATTTTATTTTTCTGATTATCGAAATAAAAGGTGTAATAAAAAGGTTATAGACTGAATATGGTGGAATAAGCCCGCCCTTGGTCTTCACAGTAAATAGGACCTCGCAAGCTCGGTCCTGTTTACTGTTCAGACCTCGGGCAGGCTTATTCCACCATATTCAGTCAATAACCTATAAATACAATCCTATCTGGAATGACCGTCGGTGTCTTCACGTCTTTTAACCTTATTTGTGTTCCCTAGTCTGTTATTCTCCGGAGCCAATGTACACAAAATAAAGCATCTGCATAATGGGGCACTGGGCTGTACATATCAATTTACCTAAGGTTGATATCGCGCACTGAAATATTTAAGGTAATTGATAAACAACAAATATTGGGTCCGTTTCGTAACATTTGCTTGAACTATGACTTAGCTTAGGGAAAAAATTGAAGCCATTTTTAAACGATCCCTTAACAATGTAGACGACAACTGCGGTGATCAAATAATTAGGGTGCTCGTCTTATCAACTGTGAATTTCAAATTTACAAAAAATCTCAGGCGTTTATATACGTACAAGTAACTCAAATCGTTATAATCTTTGCATCAATGATACATAACCTGATAATTTCACCAGTTTATTAACACCTGTTCAATCGTAGTAGTATCTGTTAATATATACTCTACTAAAATTGTCAAAAAAACGACATTAAAGTGCAAAATGGTATTCAACTTTAATATACTTATTATCACAGAGGTTACATATACGTCTATTTAAGCTAAGTTGTCATATGGATTCGTTTTATAAAGAAATTGTGTTAGGATGACCTGAACTTAGCCATACATTCTCTATCCGACTAGCTAATTGATTTACAAATGTAATATTGGAGAAAAAATGTGAGTATGACGTTGGAAGACGTCTCCTCTAGAAGTTCTTTTTATATTCTGTAAAAAATATGTTGTTAGTATTTTTCCCGAGCTTCTGTTAATCAAATTAAAACAGGGATATCAAAAGCAATGCTACTACATAGGTCAGACAGGCCAAGTCGGGCCGGCGTGATCTCGTTTTTAGCGTGTTTGCCTTCTGATCCTTAGCGGCTGCGGTTGCCTGTACCTGTCTTTCGAATGAGAAAGTAATAAAACCACCAGGTCCATTATCACAGTTGGTACCAGCAGGGTAAATAACCCTCCCTGCATCACTGCACACACCGATGTACTACAGATATTGCTATATTGATGTTTAACGTCTCATTAAAAAATATGTGACTAATATGAAAATGCTACGGTATTCTGGTGAAGGACGACAAATATTTACTTAAAAATATTTACTTATTTACTTTATTTGAAAAATGAAGACTTTTTAACATACCAACACCTACTTTGTCATAGGACCTCGGTTATTTCTCTCTCAAACGAAGGATAGAAAAGCCAGTTGCTTGCGCCGCAAGTATTCAAACGCAGGACCTCAAGATCAGATGCAAAACATGGAGCAACACAGAAAGGCTAAATAATATGCTAAATCAAGGAACCTAAAATTGATTAATAGAACATATCTCCATTGCCCGGTGATGCTAGAGAAATCCACTTATCAAAGTGTCAAGTTTACTTAGCGCATGTCGAGGCTTGCCGAGACATGGACCACTTAACTTGACACGAAGGTAAGTGGATTTCTCGGTCATCACCGGGCAAAAGTCATTGATTTTTTTTCTCCTATATATTGATCTTTATCAGAGAATTGATCTGTTTGAAAACTAGTCTAGTATTATAACTCCACACAGTTAAAAAAAGAAGCTCACGGCGTTACGTCTCTTCGCCGTCATTTCCGGTCCGGTCCCCTCCCTGTGGATGATGGATTTATCATTTTGCACTTCCTGTTAAGATATCTCAGTGTATATGGGAGAAAAACATATTATACCCGTCGCAAATATGTATAAATGATATTTCAAATTATCATTTCCATCATATCTTATGAAATTCAAACATGACTTGCAATTTGTTTTTCCTACTTGATTTTTTGGTATCGCAGGTTTGTTGAGTATTTTGAGGTTGAGGTCTACCTAAAAATATTTTATTTATATGGCGACGTCACCCTATTCCGTCGAACGAAGACAAATTAGGTCTATGCTCGGCACCTAGGCATGAGGTGGGAATCAGAAGACGAACACATCGAGATGGATAAATGATATTTGATATGATTTAATACCATCCTATTTTATGACTTACAGACATGATACATGTTCTTCTATCTTGATATTTTGGTATATCAGTCGTATCGATGTATTAGGTATTATATGGTTTATGTCTACCTCAATAATATTTCACTCGTATGGATACGTTACCAGGTGAACCGAACCTAATCGGGCATATTAGCTGCACTGGTGGTTTTAGAGCATGGATGCTTCACTACTGTGACAGGGGAAAATTATATTTCTTCTGTATCATCAAAAGGATGGAATGATCCATGATCAAAAAAGATGGGAAGCCACGACCTCAGGATCAGACGACGAACAGATTAACCACATCCACGTCGGTCCCAATAATGATGCAATGCCAGGACAATAATTCAGCAAGGATTTAACACAGCTTGGTCACTCGTAACATTTATTTCGTTATTCCGTACTTTCTTCATATCTCGGAGTCTTGGGTTTAAAACTCAGCGGACACACTGATCGGCTCAGGCTGGCACAATCCTTTGGATGATATTCAAAGAAAGGCACAGGTAATGTGACATCAGAAATAGCCATTTTAGATAACCCCATTAGTCACCTGGCCAAAGAGCCGAGGGTAAGAAAAAAGAAAAAAAGCCACACTTTTGGATACTGTAACTTCTTCCGATGAGTAAAATAATCTCGAATTTAGCTTTCAAAACAACAAACAAAAAAGGAACAACAGCAACAACAATTTTGAATATGTCAATAACAAGCATTTATAATATTGAATATCTAAGTAATGTTTCGTAAAGATAAGTAAAAACATGACAAATGAAAATTGTTTGAGAGTACAAACAACTTGACTTCTGATTTAAGTCGTTATGAGACACATTGGAAAATAACCTGAAAAAACGGACCTCCTATCATATCGAAGTCCACGTTATTAAACTCAAGTTTTCATGAGATATCCTTTAAAAAATGCGGTTTTACTGGCGACACATCTCACGCGCTCGCTGATATTTATTTAAGTACCTTCTCAAGTGAGGCGACGTCTTACTTTTTATAAATATCGATCATAACACTTGATTTTCCGAATATATATAGTAACGACTTGATGTCAGCCAATTAGAATATGTCCATGTGACCTGTGATAGATCCCAGTACCGAAACAGTTTAAGATGAAGAAGGGGTTGTCGATTGTTTGTGATACAATTTAGAAAAACTTAACAAGAAAGAACAAATTAAATCCTCAAATAGATCGAATCTAGTGAAATCCGTGTATGATCGGAAAAGAACCAATAATTAAAATTCGTTTGACGATTTAAGGGTGAAATCAAGTAGGAGATTAAACATCAGAAGTATTCCTGTTGTCTTCATTTATTCGTTTCTTTTAAAAATATAACTTAGTAATGTTACATTCTTACATTACAAATTGTTAAACAAATTTGTACATTAAAATCAAGAAATTCGTGAAATCAAAACATCCTTAAGGTAATACGTGCAGAATTGCCAGATATCGGTCAATTAAACTATCTCTCTCAAGAACTGAAAATGTTTTCTACAACATAAATATATAATGCATATTATACAGAAATAAGACATCAGCGGTTGACATTTAAAAATAAATTCGTCACACATGTATATCAAAGAAACATTATTTTTGTACAAGAAGCAGTTAGTGTTCATCCAGAAAATTAAGCAGGAAATCATTGGCGAAGTGAAGAATCCTTTGCATTGCAAGTAAGGACAGAATGTCGATGTTCTCACATAATTCTGTCTCACTCTCGTAATTCTTGACCGGGAGTATATGTGACCGCGGGAGACTCATGACGTGTGCAACTTTATCTACATGTTCTTGTATCGTAGGAATGTAAAAAACCTTACTTAGGTCTCTGGATAATGGCTCACAAATTTGATCTATCTTTGTCATCAAGACAACCTGTGGAACGCCTGAAACATAAAATAATGTTGAACGAACGTCCAATGTTCACGAATTCACACAGTCATGGCATCTGTTTCATCCAATGTCTATATAAAAAATCGAACAGTTAAAAACAGACAAGTATATAAACTGCTTAATCAATTGAAATTTTGTTCATGCATTACCTTGTGTTAGAAGACCGACAGAAAAAAGACCCCGATCAATACATATATCCAAGACTATTTTTAAATCATTGAAAGCTTTATTCTTATGAATTATTAGCAACGATAAGCTAAATAAATGCACAAAAAAACTGTTTCTTAAACAAGATCGCCATTTGTGAAGGGTAAGAAAATAAAATAAATGACACTTTTTAAATGTCTTGTCATTAGGGATACATGTGCCAAATATGAAAGCAATGTGTCAGAAGACACAACTTACACTGAAATGTGTTCTCAAGCTATTTGACAGAAATGTAGAAATTACTTATTCAGATGATTTTAAATTCCCATAACTCCATCAAAAAATAATTGATTTTAGACATCATCGAACTCATCCGAAATCTTATTCATATAAAGCAATACACCAAATTTTGTTCAAATCAAATAAAAATATCTCAAGCCATTTGACGGAAACAGAGAAATTACCTATTTTGATGATTTTAAAGTCCCATTATTATAACTGGCATATATTATCGGATTTCAGTCATTATCGAACTCATTCGAGATCTTACTGATATAAAGCCTTACATTAAACTTTGTTCAAATCTGATGAAAAAATCTCAAGTTATTTGATGGAAATGAAAAAATGACATATTTTTACGATTTTAAAGTCCCGTAACTCTTGCAAATATTGACCGATTACAACCATTATCAAACTCATCCGAGATCTTACTGATATAAAGCCTTACATCAAATTTTGTTCAAATCTGATGAAAAAATCTCAAGTTATTTGGCGGAAATACTGATATAAAGCCCAGATGAAAAGTTTTTGAGTTATCTGACGAAAACCATGTGTGAAGACAAACAGACAGATAGACAAGCAAACAGACATACAGACAGACAGACAGGCCAAAAATAATATCCCCCCCCCCCCGATCTTCGATCTCGGGGGCATAAAAATTGCTTTTCGTATACAAAGAAATAGAATAACTTGGACGCGATAATATTTAGTATATGAAAATAAAAAATATGCACGAACTCTCAAAGATAACGATTTATGCAATTTTCAAACCCAATATTGACTTTAGCTTTTCTCTATCAAACGACTCAATCTCGACGAAAAATGTGAACCCATGCACACATGTAAAGCTACCGATGCGTGTAAATAAAGCCTATCAAATCGCCCGGATAAGCAATATCCATCAGATGTAGTGTTCAGATATTTTATATTAATCATAAACCGGAATCATATTAATCATAAACCTGAATCATATTAATCATAAACCTGAATCATATTTCAACTGTTTGGGCGAAACCTTGACCATACTAGCTTGTTGTAGGTCAATTACGCTGTAACATCAATATGAATATGCCTATGCACTATTTTTTCTGTGATTTTAACAAACATTTTAAATTCCTTACCTTTATCATTCATTTGTGACTGAAGGTCTCTCATATTCTCTACGACTTTCTCTGGTACAGCGTCAACTGTACTGGCGTCAACAACAAAGGCCACACAGTGGGTTTTATCACCAAGTTTGGGGGAGCTGATAAACCCGGGCGAACGTGGTGAAATAGGTGACGTTGGGTTAAACTGAAACGAGAACTATATAAATTTTGAGAAAGCGAATAAGAAGCAAAACAATATGCCTTTATTGCTCAACTGAGAAACATAAGAGTATGGAGTGAACAATGACATTAGCTTAAAATGTCCATCAATGGCAGAGTTAAGATAGAAAATGAAGCTTATCATTGCTTGGAAAAGACGTTTATTAAATACAATCATGGGACATAAATATTCGTCACTTGCAAAATTGCCGCCGTCGTAAGTTGAAATAACTACGAAGTTAAATCAGTCGTAACTAATGTAATAAATGGTTTCTTAACTTAATATTTGATGAGATTGCCGTTCATCATTATAACTTTATTCAAACGTTTAGGAATTGTTGAATATAAATTTCTTATGTAATCTATTGGGATGTTTTCCCAAGCACATCTGACAGCTGACAACATCTCCTACCGAGTGTGTATTTTTCCGATGTTTTGTTCCATGTCTCTTTTCAATCGCAGCCAAATATTTTCAATCACAGTTAGGTCTGGTGACTGTACTGACCACACAGTAGTGTTAATATTGTTGTTTTCAAAATAAAAATTTTAACAATATGTACCCTATGGACAGAAGCGTTGCCATCCATGAAAATAAAATTGTCAGTTAATGGCTAAAACAGACCATCAATTGTTTTCAAGAATATCTATATTTATTTTACAGCATTGATATTTCAGTCAACACCCGTTAAAGTCCCAACACCTTCATAAAAAATGCAGCCCCACACCAATAAACTGACCCGACCCCTTGGCCGTGGGCACACCAGATGCGGTACGGTAACCTCATGGTATTTTCTCCATATGTAAAACGTGTTGTCGGCACCAATCAAAATTTGACTTTCATCAATGAATACCCTGTTTTCCATTCCTCGTCTACAGTCCAGTCCTTCCTTTCTCTTGCCCATAAAACTCTCTTTTTCTTGTTTACCTCCGTAACAGTGACCTTTTCCTCGGCAACCCTTCTTTTTAGCCCTAAGCTACTGATTTTCTTTCAACGGTTTTTTGACAAAATGTATGCCTTTACTAAAGAATATAGGTTTTCTTCACCCTTGATACTGGGACGAGCACGTGCCCTTTATCACATACCCTGCATCAGCCCTCCTTTTTTCAACCCCCTTTATCGCTTCCCATTCCTCTAGGAATCTCTTTGACCGTAATGTGTATTGACTCGTATTTGTAATCGGAGTACCTCGGTAGTTTTCCCATTAGTTTAACCATTATAAAACGACTGTATAATCGAGGCTGCAGTTGATTAAATATAATCGATTAACCACACGTGGTTAACGTCCTCCGAGCGTTTTGATTGGCTGATACGTCAGAAAATTCAATTATGACGCCATCAATTCACTTCATTATATCTGACGTCACAATACATTGATTGGTCTTACATTATGACTGGAACTGAAGAAAAAATCTTTCAACGTTTTCAATACTTTGATTTGCAAAGAAATATCGTGTTATGGTATAAAGAAATTACACAACTCATTTGGATTGATTATTATGTTTATCCTACTCNNTGAAAATTAACTAACTCGAGTTGGATAAACATGATAATCAACCCCAACTTGTTGTGTAATCTCTATGTGTTGGTAACGCCACTCAACAATGCAGCTATTACGTAGCCCTTTGTTGAATAACGTCAGCTACACGCATCAGCTTGTAGCGGCTACTGCATTGAATACACCCTTGTATTTGCACTACGAGATTCCCGAAATTAGGTATGAGGTTAGTAAAATTATAAAATAACTGAAATCTATTTCTTAATGTCTTTTTGAATGATTCAAATATATAATAAAAACAACAATACATGTCAAAATCTGCATCGTATGACATATCAACCCTCGACCAATATCGAGTCTTGGGTTGATATAACATACGATTTATCAAGTACTGCTGGTAAAATAACAGTTGTAAAATCCATCTTTTTACCATCATTAACATACTTATTTATATATTTGCCAAATCCTTCACAATTCATGAATAAGGAACTGTCAAATAGTTTTAAGCTTTATGTTGAATGGGTTAAAATGGTAATTTGTTCGAAAACCTTAATTCAAGACTTTTCAGATAGGGAAATGCGAATGTGTCTACTGAGGTTTATCAGGGAGCGATGCCAGCAAACAGTTCTGGTGAGTGTAAATGCTGACATTTAGTGTGATTGTGACTGCAGTACATTTATACAGTGAAATCGTGTTTTATTGAACTCGAATATAACTTGATGTGGTCTGCATGAGTGAAAGTGCATTTTGCTTTAGTTTCAGTTTCGATTGTGTTTGTTACTGTTAGCCAAACATTTTTGTACAATGTATTTTATTTTTTGTTGCAGTTAATCTGCTCCGTTCAATGTAACGAAATAAAAATATCAGATAAATTGGAGTCGAATTGACAATTTCTATGGTGTCGTCCAAAAACCGAAGCCACACCTTGCACTTGGAATTATTTGGGGGAAAAGTGGAGAAACTTTACTTCCCTTCTGGATAATGACTTATTGATTTAATACAAGTTTGTGTGATACATAAACGGTAACGATTGAAATATCGATCTCTGTAGTATGAATGAGTATATGAAAGGTATGAGAGTTGTCTTTCATCTTTATACATGTACATGTAAATGCACATGTTGGAAATGTTTTAAAAAAAATCAACATGATCAATTTTGTTATTATTATTATTATCATAATTATTATTATTATTATTATTATTATTATTATTGTTGTTGTTTTTTGTTATTATCATCATCATTATTACTTTATTATTATTATTAAACTAAGTATTATTAAACTTAGTACTATTATTATTATTATCATTATTATTATTATTATCATATTATTTTTGTTGTTGTTTTCTTGTTTTCGTTGTTCTTCTTCTTAATATTATTATTATCATTTTTTATTATTATTATAAAACTATTATTATTATTAGTAGTAGTAGTAGTATTAATATTATTATTATCATTATTTTTATTATAATAATTATTATTATTGTTGTTGTTGTTGGTAATTACTATTATGATGATTATTATTATTATTCCTATTGAATTCTGTAATTACGTCTTCCCTTGTATTACTGATGTGTACACATTTTTTGTATCATCCCAAATAAATTTATCAAATTTTATTTGAACGTTGGTCTTACCTTGTAATGGTCTGGGACATTTCCTTCGAGCAGATGCAACATGTCCACGCCATGTAGACCTTTGTCCTCCTCTACACCACGTGTGTCACACAACCGGAAGTTCAGTCTCTTACCGTCACTCTGTCGGACAGGGTATATACGGAACTGAAATATAATATTATATTTTTTTTGTATTTACCCTCTGTCCTTTCTATACTTTTTCGGAAAGGGTTGGGATGGTTAGAGTATTTCAATATTATTATGATCCCCTATAGAATTTCTCCTATAGAATTATCCCTAAAGCACCTACAGTGATACGGAAAGTCGGTTTTTCTGTCGCATCCGAATGACAGACTATCAAAAAACAGCGTGGCTCTGATTCGAACTCACGCCAAACTTACAACTACGATCCCTTGCGTAAGTGTCGTTCTTGCAAACAGGAACCTTCTATCAATACTTTCTTTAAAAAACACAAGCATTTGGATATCTTTCCAACTGCACACTCAATATACATGTGCTCTTGGCATACTGTTGCATTGTTCACAATAGCAAAATTATGTCATTTGTATTATCGTAAGGTATGGTCCTCGGTCGTCTCTCATTTTTCCGTTGCAAGTCAAGGAATAAAGCAGACCTTGCACCTTTTCTTGGAATCTCTTTCAAATTGTGATCAACAAAATGTCAAAACTTTTAAATTTCTAATGTAAGAAGGCCATCTCTACGTGAAAGTCCATGCACGAAGAAAACCTCGTATGAATAAAAAAAATACGCCAGAAAAAAGAGGAGCACAGTTAGTATCAGTCCGTTAAAAATACCACCCACCAAACAAAACAATTTAAATGTCAATAAAAAATTCTAGAGTTTTGATTGTCATTTTCAGGGAACTCTTTGTTAGTATCAGAGCAGTTTCGAGCGAATTATGGTTGACCGTCGAGAAATTTGCTTCTACGTTCGCCACTTTTTTCTTTTGAAGTAAAACTAAGCGTTTTCTTTTTAAATTTTCTTTAAGTTTTAGACAGAGTAATAGTTGTGGAGAATAGTCAAGTGATAAAGTAAAGACGAATCCTTATTGACAACGATCTGTCAACATTTACATTTATCCCACAAGACTCCAAAATACCGCAATATTTATGGATCATCACGATTCGCCGTTTCACGGTAAATAGCAATAAATCAAAGTTTAAATCGTTTCTACGACTTAAGGGGTACGAAAGGTGTAGGCAAATTCCTTTTATTTGAAGACATACAAAAAACCAGCAGTTCAAAATAAAGACACAACCCTATAAACGGCAATCATCAAAGCAACACTTATAACTAATAACAGAATAACATGAAGTGCACTAGAACGTTCGCTTGGATTTTGCTACGTTTAAATACCCAGTTCCCAATAGATACAATGAAGGCATGTCTTTAATCGTCAAGATATGAAATGGAAACAATTTTGCTTCGGACGGACTGGGATAACGGATTAACAGTATCATCACTCTAGGGCACCTGTCTCTATAGCAACAGGCACTTAAAGAGACAGATTAAAACGTAAAAGGAAAGACTCAGATCTATGTATACGAGCCTGATAAGCTAACCTGAGTAGTGAGGCTGTGTTCCGAACTTCCACTACACGCCTGACTAGTTACATATCCACGAAATATTGAGTTGATGGTATTGAAGAAGCTTGATTTCCCCGATCCAATCTGTCCTACAAGGAGAATCTTTGCCTGTTGAACTTTCAGTGCCCTTAGTGGCTTGTAATTTCCCACGTATTCCTTTAATTTTAACATCAGCTGAAATGTAGGTATTCATGATTGGTTCTAGTAACTATCAGAAAAGTTGTGATTTGTTAAAATGGATTTCATATTTCCCAATGTTTTTAGCCGCTTCCCAGTTATCGGAATCATTTTTGTTGCGTGAAGCA
>JACSZP010012577.1:0-35618 GCA_016161895.1 Pinna nobilis | reverse complement strand
CATATCTGACACATATAATCATCAAGTAGCTGTTAAGACCACAGAAATATATTATAAGATATTCAGTTTGACAGAGTCGATAAGAATTATTCCCCGTAAGACTACCCTTTTATCTAATGCACATATCACAGATAAAATTGCATGTAGATGAATTTAACATGCATAATCATGATAAGCTAAATGCTGCTTACAACAGAGAAACAAAATATGAAAAAGATCAGAACAACTCTCTAACGATATTCTCAATCGTAATTGGGGTGAAAGTTATTTTGCTGGTTGTTTTACGCCATAATGCTAGATATTATGTCAGTCATAGTGGTGTCGAGTTGTCGCTGTTGCCAGAGAAAACGAATATACCCTTGAAGGGACTTTCTGTATAAAAAAAATTCTGACAAACTTCCGAACATGGTTATAATCAAATGAAGTAAGATTCGAGGCAAAGTTAATTCGCTTAATGATGCGATTTGGTTTAGTCGGTTCTTATATGTATACTTTATAGCAAGTTTTAATATATGAGTGAACTGTTCGCAGTTGTATCACAGAGAATATTTTCGAGTCATTATTGTGCCTTTTCGTTGTAGTTTTTGCCTTGGGATCGGATGATCGACGGTTCTTGCCCAGATTTAACTAGTGCCCCGGTCCCGGATATAGATAAACGAGATAATGTACGTTGACACTGAATTACTCAACTGATATTTCGTGGATTACAGCTCCAAATAATCTGAAAACCTGCAGTACTTTTCTTTTACAGACACCGTCTTTTTTATAAATCCCTTCTAGCTTTCAAATCACAGCGATATAATTGAAATATGATGAATGTAATATAAAGCGATATTTCTCATAAGATACACGAAGATATGCGCCAAAATGTTATTTATGGGATATTAGATTTCCAGTCTCATTTTACTATTGCACAATGAAAATAACAGCATGCTCTTTTCATCGCTTCTAAAATAGAATTGAAAAATTGCTTTATAAACAATTCTTTTCAGATGGTCGTGTAGGGCTCCGTAAGAATTTCTCGTTTTTAGAGATTTCTGTTCAAGAAATACATTACCTCTGCTTGTCGGTTTATCATGTAAAACTGGCTATATATTTCATTGATAAAATCTCCTGTGTAAATGATATCAAGTTTTTAGATCATTTGGAACAAAAATACTTTACAGTAACTAGTTTTATATTCTTATCCAAGAGTGGCAAGGAACTGCATTATCAGCAGAGCTTGATGTAAAATCTGATTTAGCTTCTCTACGAGACCACAAAATACACAAACGATATTTTAACTATATGCCACCAGAACACCACTTAAAGTATTCGAAATGTACTTAACCTTTGGTTCTGTCAAGAAATTTATACTTTAGATTTTGGTTTCCCAGACCAATACATAATGCTTTACATACGAAAGAAGAACTACGCCTATTTTGGATTTCAGAATATATATAGTCAACTCCCATTAATCGGGGCACCAATAATCCGGATGCTTCACTTTCCGAACGATATTTCTAGGTAGCGAGATTTTTAAACGACATTGGCAATTATGATATTATGCTTCCGTAACCCGGATGCTTCACTTATCCGGACATTTGCTTCGGGACGAAGGTGTCCGGATTATTGAGACTCCGCTGTACATGTATATATAATCCTTGTAAGGTTGTAAATATTCAAAAAGTAAAAGATTGCAAACAAAACATGTTGACAGACAGTTTTGTCCTAAGCTTTGTTTTATTTTTGTATTGTATGTGACTAGCTAAAACCAGATAAGTCTAATTAGTGAGGTTGTCCATATATTGATACATGTATATATTTATCCATAAGTAATGTAACAGAGAATGATAAAAGGTTTTTTTATATGCATAAAGTTAAAACTTTATTTATTTTACAACGATTACCACAAAAGTGATATAAACTTATATTACTGTCTTCTCGTTGATCCCGATTGTTGGTTTTGGGGGCCCTAGCTGTGGGAGGAAATTCCGTACCCGGAGAATATCCAAGTGTTGAAGTTTGCGGTCAGCATACCATTTCACATAATCCTCATTTCCTCATTTGCATCAAATCCAGGGATCGAAACCGGGTCGCATTAGTGAGAAGCGAATGCGCTAACCACGGTTCTTAATGCAAATGTACACTTCGCGAGATAGTCTTGAGGCGCTGTTACATTGTATTGGGATCGTTTTATTTTACAGCTGTAGCGGGTGACCGACTTGCAATAGAGTCCGATGGAATTCTTTCAGAAGAGTTGTCTCCTCAACACCTACTCTCCTGTAATATAGACCGGGGACAGTTAGGATGTGAAGGTGGCTACCTGGACAGGGCGTGGTCGTTCCTAAGAAAAACCGGGTATTACACTTTTATTGCATTATGTCGGTCAAACCGAACTTATTCCTACAAATATAAGTCCAATATTCAGTTATTTACGTTTAACACAATCGGCGAATAATTTATACTGTATAATTGAAGATATATTATAAGCAAATGATATTTTATTGTACTCACACTATAATACAGATGTCAATTGCATAATAGCTTTATTTGGTTGTTTTTGGTTTGGGCTACATTAAACAATCTTTCAGTTATATGGTGAAGGCCAGTTCTCAGTTTTTATAATTACAGAGAGATTAGAAATTGATAAATATGCGTTTTATCAATAATGAATGAGGCTATTTTATGATGATTTTACCATGTGATACCCCATAAAGTTTGTGCGGGACAGTTCCTATTTGTGATGGAATGACTCGAGAACACGACATCCCGCGCTGACGTCATTTCAGCGCAAATATTTCCGTCATATCACCATTGAATATACTAGTGCCGCACAAACGTTAAGGGGTATCATGTCGTTTATGAGACAATTCCATTCGTTTGTATAATTTAAGGATATTTCATATTTTTTCAGTGTAGTATCTGAAACCTGTTACCCTTACCACAGCGGCCAAACCGGAGTATCTGATAAATGTATGATGCTGAAGAAAGGTAAAAACTCTTTGATCTGTCCGAATTCTAATTCGTCAACGCCTGGGTCTATCTTGCATTCCACGCCACCATACAGAGTATCTAATGATGTAAGTATTATGTTGAATAAGTATGTTATATAGACTACGAGTAATTTATTTAAAATTTGTAGCCTCCAAAAGACGTACGCTGTCAAAATAAGATAGGGTGCTGTCGAAATTGATATTTTCCCCCATTTATTTCTGTAGTTTTGATTGTTTGTATACAAGCAACCTGCGTTTCGTATTATACTAAAACTTCAGAAAAATCAGACACAAAACAACCAGTCATTAATATATACAGAGAAAGAGGTGAAAGTGATTGACAAACTCTTGCATTGTACGGACCTTATTTCTTTTATCAGGAAGCAGAAATAATGATGGAGGTCATGACCAATGGGCCAGTTCAAGGTCAGTGTCTTGTTTCGTATTGTATTTAATGAATGTATGAATGGGACATAAACAATGCTATAGAATTAGCCAAATGAGCATTCATTTAACCTTTTATGGACCACTGAAATGTTGTGACTCTGTTCAGACGTAAATAGAAACTCCATCAGATACTGTCTTGTTAAATACAAGCATTTAAAGATTGCATTGTAACACACTTCAGAATAGTTTATTCTTTGGGTAAATAACAAGAAATATTCGAAATGCTTCTTTTCTTTTTCTTTCTTTCCTGGTATGTGAAGCATATTTCGATTACTAAATGTAAATATAATGAGTATCCAAACACGACTAAACAAAACTTTCTTTTAACTGTCTTTTAAGTCCCAAAAAATGACAGTAATATGTTCCAGTGTAGGTGCTTCGGTCTAAGCAAGATGCTCAAAGAAATGTCATTATGATTAAAACAATGCAATTGATCTGTGAAGGACAAAACAAACTCAGTCCATTAAAATTGGTTTTTTTTCTTATAGAATTGTGTAGTTTTCGGTGAATTTTGTATCGACAGTAACCAAGCTAATCTGACCTCCTGCCTTGACCCAAAAACATTTAATTGGTGAACGAACGGTTTTAGCTCCCCGATTCACGATTCAACACTGAATGGGGTTTTCTTTTGATTTTACCCATTGGCTTTATTATATATAACATAGAATTTTGAAAGTATCTCTATAATACTCCCTCGAAGTAGTTGAAGTTGAAGAAGTACCGAATGATATTCGAAAACCCAAGTCCTAACAATTTGATGACAAGTCTAGGAAAATGACGGTCTCAGCGTAGAATGTAAAGTCCCAACGGAGTAAAGAACGTGTAGAATTAATCACACCTGTAATATGCTGTTACTGATTTCAAGGTAAATATGTGGTATTTTCTCACAGAACCCTTCTGGAAGCATTTCCTTTCAAGGGGAGAGTCAGTTGTTCGAGAATCAGCAAATGGACGACTGGGATTTCTCTTGTCCTTCCTAATGAGACATTTAAGCCCGAGGCCCTGCGCCGCCACAGTAGATGTCGACACACTTAAGATACTCAGTGAAAAAGCGTAAAACCACAAATACAAAAATTCCGGACAAATACTGGAGATATGGAGCAAATTTTTCCAAAAAAAAATATTATCAGGTTTTTTCTTCCTTCGAATTTTTTTTATTGATTTTCTCTTCGTCAGCTACTTTTAAAGTCAAAGAAGATTTTTTCATGTATAAATCTGGGATATACCACTATTCTAACGCTACAGAAGACAGTATGCCGGACGACCTTCAGAGAGGATACCACTCCGTTAAAATTGTAGGGTAAGTCATAAGAGGAGAGTTATTGGTGTTTCGTGGTCACCTTGGCCTAGTAGTTAGCGTGTTTGACTTCCGGTTCGAGCCCAAGCCACGTCGCGGTTGGCTGTCCCAGACTCTCGGATGAGAAATCAAATACCGAGGTTTTGTGTCACAGTAGGTGTTGCCACGTTAAGGAACCTGCTTTACGATCATAAATGCCGAGCATAGGCAAAATTTGTCGCCCTTCAACGGCACACAGTGATGTCTCCATGAAAGATTCTCGAGTGGAACGTTAAACATCAATACAACCAACCGATTGGTGTTTTCAATTCACAGACATGTATGTACATGTAAATCTAGGCTCAAGTAAAACATCATTCTGACATGACGATATAAAACAATTAACATAAAAAACACTTCGTACATCCAGTACACTAGCATTCCAGTAAAAGATAAAAACTCGAGGGAATATGAGTAGCCTGGAAATGTGTAAGAAATGAAATGTCCGAAACTATATCTGATTTTTTGCTATGATAAAACATTTTTTTCTGAGTAAGGTGCATAACCCATGTTATCTATGAAAATGATAAATTTTGAATTTTGGCAATCTGTTAAAAAGTTCGTTTCGATTAAAAAACTCAACGATATATGTACATTGTAGTTTCAATTGTTTTTCTCATTTGACTTTTTATAGTTGGGGAGTACAGAAAAACAAAAACGGAGAAGAAACAAAGTACTGGGTAAGGAGCAATTTTGAAATTAGGAACATTAAATCGAGCAACACTCTTTAACGAATTATCTTCTGTCATTGTAAACTTTAACTCAACAACTTATCTCGGTGATTTATATATTCAAAGTTCATTTGCATAACCTATTTATGAATAACTGTACAAATTTTAATAGTATTCAACGAGTAAGAGATCATATTTCATAGCTATAAAATTTCATTGAATTTGTTTCTTGGTTATTTACGAATAGCTTACAGTACTTGTATCGAATTCACTGCACTCGCATTAAGAAATGTATTTAGTAATGCACAATATACGTGTCTTGGCACTACTGCTACACTATATACCGCCGTTCTATCACACAAGTCATAAAGCTTATATATTATTCTAACATGCACTTCCGTCAATAGTTTGAACAGACAAAATCTCCCGAAGAGCTATTGTGTAAAAAAAAAAGTTTCGTAGCATGGTTTACGCTACCACTAAGATTACATTTCACATATGCAGAGCATGTTTTCATATTTCCCATTATATTTTGTATTATATTTTAACACTTTATGTTTTGTTTCCCTTCCTCGAACACTGCATGAATCTGTTCATTGACACTTCAGTTGCTCTTTGCTTTTTAACCTTTGGATATAATGTTATAGCTAGTGTAATTTGCTAAGCTCTGTGATTACCACTTGTCAGCTTGAATCTCTATGTTAAACCATTCACTGCCTTATTTCTCCGAGAACAAAATATTCCCCAGTGCTTGACATTGTTCTTTATCAAATAAAACGCAAATCTGTGTCAATATTTTGATTTTTATGTAATTCCATTTTTGAAATAACAAATAAACCAGTGTTCTTCGGTTTTCGCGAATTGATCGGCAGTAGTAAAAGAACGCATTTATCAGGAAAAGTTATCAGATATAGCCTGCAGGTTTGTATTGGGCCTACACTGTTCAACTGATGACACCACTATTGTTCAAGTAGGTAGGTTTGTTTCTCTATTTCTTCCACACTTGTTCTATTTTTATTGTACATATGTATTTGCTAGATATGCATGCTGTTGTTTTATGTTGTTTTTGTAAATCTCTTGATCTATTGCACGCTTAGTAGTTCAGTTGATATACTTGCAAATAGTCTATAGTGTTTTTTTGAATTCTGAACTTTATAACTTCTGTTGATAGCAAATTTTGTTATATTGCTTACCGTAATGTCATGCCTATTGCACGCGGGCTATACGTTTTAAAACATGAAAAATTGCTCCCGCGGGATATCTGTTCAAGCGGGGAATTTAATGAAATGTTTTTCAATACCTCAAAATTTGATGACAATGTGATGTCTACCAAGTTCAAAGGCTGATACTTCAGAGGTATAAGCATAAAGAACTAGTTTGAAGCATCTTTTTCAGTAATTAATGTACATAAAAACGAATACTTTCACTACAAAATTCATTACATAACTGAAGCACATGTTAAGATCGCACTAAACTGGCCCAGGCCTACTTCCTGCGATCTTTTATCTGCCTGTTTATACTCCATTAATAGTTCGTATACATGTATGTAGCAGGTGATCCGCGGGCAATATATCGGAGCGGGCTATCCGAAGACTTAAAACCATAAAAACGATATTTTGTTATCCAACGGAGCGAGCATTAGGCAAGAAATTACGGTACTCTATAACCCTCAATTCACATTGTTTAATTTTATTCTTTTGCAAGTTATTAGAATGATAAATTTCAATTTACCATACTACAAAGTTAACAGACAAATCGCTTTATACGTACGCACGAAACTTTGAGTTTATGCTACGTCTTGTAGTTACGATTAGACAAATTACAAATTTTAAAATCAAATACATGTAGCTGAAATTAGAATGTAGTCGCTTGGACTGCAGTTTATTCAGGTAGAGCCAGTTTGCAAACATTTCAAATACTGGTAATGGTAAATACATGTGTACATATCGTCTTAAACCAAGAATGTAACTTACCAACAGACAAAAGCTCCGTAACTCTTCCTTGCATACATTTGTGACCAATCTATCCCTTACGCAGATAATAATGACAAAATACTGTAAATCCAGAAATTGTCGCAATTATACTAGCAACTTTATTCGCACGTGTACATGCTCACTTAAACCTTTATACCGGTATTGTACGGTTCATCTCAATGTTAAATTAGCATATTGCTCATGAACTTTATTTTTGCGTGAAAGTGATTATGCGTAAATACGCACAAATAGAATTACCCCGATAAAAAATACTGGATTTACAGTGGTATTACTGAAAGATTGTCTATTGTGACATTTTCCAAAACAATTGATCATTACAATAAAAAAAACAACATAAGATATGGTCCTATATTTTAAGATTCAGACGCCCCAAAATCAAACTATTATTTGTTTTACTTTATTGTTTGTTTCCACATATGATTCTTACTTTATACGTATAACTTTGCGTCATCCATATAATTTGATATTCAAAACTAACTCATCAACAAGTGTTTATCTCTTTCAGATTTGCGTCAACTCATGGGGAGAAAGATGGGGCGAGAAAGGAAGCTTTAGGATACTTCGTGGGAACAATGAGCTCTTCATAGAACAGTACATTTTCGGAATGCATGGAGACATTAAAAAAGTTCTAGCAAAACACCCGAGACAGGATATAAGGGACCTAGGACTTTATAACCTGTATAACAAAAAACAGCGCAAACCGGGAAAGGGCAAAGTTGTTGTACAGGGTTAAAACGTTTGAACTTAGTTCTCGTACTCGGGAATCTGTGGTTAGGTATCCTACTGGTGTTCTTGTATTGGTTATAGATTATCTTAAAATTTATTTAAATTTTTAGTAACCTCAGGGTGTTCTTATATTTTGAAACAGCTTTATTCTACAATATACAAACATTATTATCCGTATATATATGATTTTATCAAACATTATCTTTAAGTGAACTCGAGAGGTTAACATAGAACATTTGTCACGATTATGGCATACATACTGGCAAGGGAACCAGACTTATTTGGAAACAGCTGGTCCCATCAAATATCAAATCCGCAGGATTTTTTTCTCAAATTTAGGCAATTATAATTCATTGCTCCCCAGGACCTTGGTTTTCGAATACCTCTTGGGATTTCATTTTGAATTTCTATATATTTAGAATTTTTGTGAAAGTAGATGTATGAATCCTCGAAATATCACAGGGAAAACTCGCATATCCCGCAAAACATGACCAGAAGAAGATCCAGTCTGAAATAGCAAGGAACATTTGAATGGACATTTATCAATAAATCGTTTGACTTATTGATAGATAAATAAATATTTCCTCTACGATCAATGTCCATGTTTAGTTGGACCAGAAACGGCTTTAAATGGGCTGTTTATTTTGTTCTTTACATAGCTGCTTTAAAGGACTAACAAATGACGGAGTATTATATGTAAATGAGCTTACAGCATGCGGAATAATGCATCACAGCACTGACTTATATATCTGATGCTTTGTATAGACGGTTGGCTGATGCAAGTCCGACTTAATACGTTTCCTAACATAACCTTAGATAAGCTATCGCACAAATCTTTTATACTGATCTGTATTCGTATGATTTTTTCAGATATGTGGAAATTCTTGGGGTCCAGAATGGGGTGAAAAGGGGTACTTCAGAGCAGCTCGAAATACCTCGTCATTGCAATTCGAGTCGTTCATCATAGCAGCTCATCTTAATCTTCCTTATCCATTCTCCTTCGTCGTTATGTAGACCATTTTGTACTTATATACATAATGTATTCTTGCGCTTTACGAGACCGGTGAAGTAAATGTGATGTACTTAAAGTGTGGCATTACTGGAGGAAAACAAGCCGAACTTTGGAATCTGGAAGTTTCTTGGACTGCCCGGAGTTCGATATACCGAGTTTATGTTACATTGGCCCGCGTGATGAATTATATCATCTGAGACAGCGTGATATTTCATTGTTCTGTCTACTGAGATACGACTTTGTAGAATCAATCTATATAGAATATGATTTTCAGATAGGAAATTACCGTTATATCAGCCAGAACCATGTGGATAAGTGCCCATACAGGGCTTTGAATATGTACTGCACAGACAGTAGGAGTTGCGTGCCCTTCCTTAACACCTAAACTCATTCATAATTTCAGTGGAATATTTCTTACCGGTGTTCTATCCTTATGGTTCGTATGTGGATTATTATCTGTAGTATTTTCATCTTTTGGTTTTGTCACAATATTGTCTGCCGTTCAATTTAAATACCCCTTAATATCCTCAACATTCTTTTTTTCTTTTGTTTCTTTCTTTCATTTTTTTTTTGTATTCGACCGGATATAGCAATTTGAATATAATTTCAGTTTGTAGAGAAAGTATAGCAATGCAAATAAATTCTAAAAATCATAATTAAATTATCATTATGCTTAGAAATCACCTTCTCCTTTTCAAATATCGCTTGTCTGTTGATTTAGACCTTCGGATCATTCATTGCCCCAAACGAAGATATATCATATAACATATGCTCAAAGAGGTAATACTCTACAACTAAAAAACAGATATGCAGTAATTTTTTAGTCGTTTATAATTACCCCATTGCACAAAGATAAATGAAATGAAACGAGTGAGATTGTTGTTTAACTTCATATTTAAGAAGGAAATAAGATGTACATTTATGTATATGGAACCAAAATATTTGTCGAAGTGAATTTACTCAGACTTAAGTAAACAGTATTATAGTTGAAATACTCATTCAAAATTTAGCCCATACTTATTAAACGTGTATGCATAAAGCTATCTCAAAATTAAACTTGACAATTGTAAATTAATATAAAATAAAATCAACTCCGAATTTTATTCTAGTAGTTTTTGCATCTCTTTCTGAGTCAATCCAACAAAGATGAATATCTCTCTCTCTCTCTCTCTCTCTCTCTCTCTCTCTCTCTCTCTCTCATTATCATTCTAAACCACAAAAAAAACTGATGACGTATGCAACTGAAGTGTCAATGTGTTTGAATGTCCAAATTACAAAAAGGTAATTGCCTTACATGTGCTTATGTATTGTCAGACCTATTGAATCCATTAGTTGTTTTCGATAGTGAAAAAATTATAAGTATCGACGACACTCTCTTGGTGTAACTAAAACTGAAAAGATATTTAAGTTTTGTCATTGTATTGTTATTTAATGTGCAACTGAAAAATACAGTTATATGGGGATATAATGAAATGTCGATGAAGGGTAATAAATTTGGTTTTTGCTGGGCCCTAGGCCCACCGAGTAGAGAGGATTCTTGAACGTGCCGCACTTTCTTGCATTTTACTGTTTTAACATTAGACCCCGTTTTTTTTTATTGCCTCACCGATACGCCAGCCGCCTCCGTGGACTCGAAACCATGACATCACGATCTGAACTGCCTAGGAGTTACGGAGTCTTGGCTCTCATGATGTTTTAAAATATTTTAAAAAGGACATTTCCTTAGATGCACCTGGACGCAGATGGCTCGACCATTACTTACCATTACAAAATTTAATCTTATTTACTCTCATTTTATCATTTTGCCAGACCAGAGTCAGTTTGTTCATGTATTTAATGTTTAATATTTTAATGAAGTAAACATTTCAGTACTATCGTTATTCTAGTTCACTCGTTTGTTCAGAATTTTTTATTCCTATAATTCCTGTCTTACCCTTCTGTAGACTTGTGCAAATTCCTGGGGTGAATCTTGGGGAGAGAATGGTTACTTCCGCATCAAAAGAGGTCTACGGGAATGCAGGATTGAATCTTTTATCCTCGGCGTGTGGATGAACCTAAGACGAATGCAATATCGTGGATCACAAGAATTATGGCGGGAAATTTACAGACGAAAATTTTCTAGCCTCTTACTGAACAAGGTAGAAAATGGAAACGAGATTCGCCATTTCAACAATAAGCTCAAAAGAATCAAATCTGTTGGGATATCTTGAAGATTTCTTAGGCCTAGCAATATCTTCAAATCCAACTGCCTTCTGGGTACTTTTTATTTTTATAGAATAAATTTAATGACTATAGAGATTTACCATGTGTATCATTCTATTTTAAATGTTATAGATATTAGTACATTCTTTTTACGTGAACGCATTATTTGAATTATCGCATGTTGATTGTACTTTTATATATTTTATAGACTATGTTTAGTAGTACTTTTGAATTATATGAAATATGAATATATGTAAAGTGTACCTGTGTTAGTTTTACAAACTGTGACATGTAAATTTTATCTCGTACACTCTTACTGTAGATAATAAAATATGTGTATATTAAATTACGTACATCTACAAAAATGTGTAGTTCTACAATTCTTTTCTTTTCTTTATCTAATATTAACTTCAGTCAACAAGAGTAACTTGCTTATCTTGGATCCCATCATCATAATGTCATTATTTGACTCACGTTATTTTTTTTATTCTACGTTGCCTTTCAGCATGCTAAATTAAAACCTTGAAAATTCTTTGGACACCGTTGTCACAATACAAATAGACGCGTAAAATCAGAAAAATCGTCTTTTGTTAGTCCTTCTGGCTTTCATGTCCTCTTACCATGAAAAACTTCATTAGGAAATATGAATCGTTGGTTATACCCGCATTTACCTGATTCCGTCACTTCATTCCATCTTTACACATAAACGTGTTACCAGTGCTCCAGAAAAGTTGTGTACTTGCGCATTTACACCTTTAAAACGAAATATGCACTATGACTACAATATCATTTTGTTAGCTTTCTTTTTGATGCTTAATAATGCGCGTATCTTATTCGATCAACATGGTTATCACAACCTACGAAGAACAAACACTAAAAGTAAAAACATGTAACGTTGTGTTTTATCATTCTATTTATCACTTATCCAAATAATTCTAAATACCTTTCAAAAGTTAATCTTTAAATGTGAAATACACTAACAACTACACCAAACTACTGATTCACACTTTAAGTTTGAAAAGTAGGGGTACTGTTACTCTCCGACTGAAAAAAATCTGGAGCACTGCTTGTAAATTCATCGTACTTGAGTATTTAATGTCCCAGCTTACAAAAGTTGGGAAACAACATCTTTTTACTTTAAAACGTATGCCACTATGATTACTGACAAAAGAAAAAAAACATAAACTTCCTCTCAATCTGTGAGGCCAGGTTATAAAACACAAAATCCAATTCTGTATGTCACTCAAATTTAATCACATTCTCAGATATAAATATTTCTTCTTAACAGTGTTATCTACGCGAGTCTGTATGACAATGATAAATATACAGAACATATCAACTTGTTATGAACTTGGACGATGAGGAAAACGATAGATGAAAATATATCACAGTTGCACCATGGTAAAGACACTCAAAAACTAAATTTGTTAATTCATACACTCATTCTATTAAACCATGATGACAATAGCTTTTTGTCAAGGTAAACAATCTACAATCATCTAAGCTAATACACCATTGCAACGGCTACGCTTTTTAAACAAACTATCAAAAGACACATGGTACTGGTTCGTATAAAAGAATCTCTTCAAATAATTTCTTCTCAAAATATGTAAATAGTTCAGGGTTCAGTTGTTCTCCCTGTGGATAAAAATACACCCTCTATTGAACATAACCAAGGTTTGAAATGAAACATTTAGTTAAATCATTTTGTGAAACTGAAACGTTTGTAAAGACATCTTTTAAATTTAAGAAATTAAATTAAGCTCTAGTTTCTAAAATAGTTTACTTTCTTTTGGTCTTGAAGACCTGTCCATTTGCCTTCGTCTGATACATAAGAATTACAGCCTGTATTGAAATACACATTTCTTTGGAGTTTTACATTATTTCAGTTGATAAATAAGCAGGATAATGACATCCATCATGGAAAGATCTGTATGAGATCTATGACATCTGTTACCAAGATCTCTCATCACATTCAATAAGATCCCATTTCTTTTATAATCACTTCTATTCCTATATCTCACTCTTTCCCAATATAGCACTATTTTTTTCTACGATACACTTTGCCACTTTCTATCTAAGAATGACAATATTTATCAAAAGACATATTCTCCTAAAAGGGGGGGGGGGCACCTACTTTCTTATTGGAACAAAATGGGGCAAGTAAAACTAGGGACTAAAAGAAATTATGCAAGGTTTGGAAATCATATCCCCTTAAAACTAGGTGAATAATAGACCTCTTTCCATCTTTCTTTTGTGAGTTCCATTTATTTTTGATCGGTCAGTCCCAAAATGCAGTAGGCAAAAACAAACAAACAAACAAGCATAACAAAATAACATCCCATTGGAAAACTCAACGAACAGATTCAGGTAGATCCCTTCAGCACATTCTGAGAAATAGCCATACTGGGAATTCCAAAAGGACAGTTGATGATACCATATCATTGATGAATGGTAATTTGACTAGCCCAACATCAGCTAGTGAAGCATAATATACAATACTGTTGAGTGACTGGAACTATCATTACAGACATAAAGGTCCAAACCAAAGTAATAGGTATTATTTTAGTGATGTAGTTGTATCCATGCAGTAAAGGGTGCACAAAATGTGCTTATATAAGTATACCGATGAATAAATACAGGTACTTATATTAAAACCCCTTTGTAAATACTAAGATGGGGCTATGCCGATATTAATACACAAACAGTAGTTTTTTTTTAAAATTCTTCTGAAAGCTGATTAAACAAAGATTCACCATATACAAGCACTTTCTATTCATGATATCATTTAAGTAAGTACTATGGGATTTCATCTATCATAACTAAATCAGTGATGGCGAAATTTTCCTTGTGTCACACACAAACTAAAAGTGGTCAAAAGGTCATTATTTCTAGTAAAGCTTAAAACATAAAAATGATTGAAGGAAACTGAGAGCATGGAAGGTAATTTCTAAATGTTGACTGTTATTTTGGTATGGAAAATGGTGACTCGATGATACTTGTCTAATATCGAAATTTCATTTCATGATTGATCAATAGAAGAGGGCAGATCAGTGTCATACCTACATCAGAGGAAACCTGTAAAAATTGCAATTCTACTAAGTGGAAGGTGAGAATCATCACATATTTCAAATAAAATCAACCTACAAGAGAACATACAAGGAAGCTTACCAATGTACCTAGTACATGTAATGAGTTTAAGAATGCTTATGAAGATATCAAATGATTTAACTACTATCATTAGGTCATAAAAAAGATTGTTTTGATAATTGTGAGCCAATTTGTGTATTCATTTGAGTAAATAACATTAGAGGTAATATCCACAAAGAAGTTTGTAAATAAAAGAAGAAGCTATAAGAGACATTTCAAGTGTATTCAAATGAGTAAATTGTATCAGAATTCATGTCAAAACCGTAAGTTGTGCAAATGGTAGTTGGAGCTAATAAGACAAGTTTATCTGAGCACATTGCATCAGAATCCATGTCCATTGAATGGTCTGTGTGAATGATAGTGGGAGCTAATGGGAGGCAACTTTGTTGTTTACTCAACTGAGCAGATTTTGTCGGAATCAATATCAATACAGTAGATTGTGTTAAAGCCAGTGATCCATAAAATGGATTTTGTAGATGATAGTGGGGCTAAGAGAGACAACGCTTGTGTCGTTTATCTATTTGAGTGGTTTTCATCAGCATCGATGTCCATACAAAAGATTGTTTTTAACCACTTCAGTGCATATAATGGATTTATCCGTCATGACATTAACTTCTCCTGAATCCATACGACGAGTATATACGTCATGAAAATGTATGTTTATATTTGTGTATAGGGACATTAATTATGCAATGTCATAAAGATAACATCACATCATAACACGCACTGAACTGGTTAAAAGACAGTTGGAGATAAGGGAGACAACCCTTGTATTGTTTATTCATCAGAGTACTTTACATTCACAGCAATGTTCGTACAAAAGATTGTTTTAAAGACAGTTTGAAATAAGGGAGACAACCCTTGTGCTATTTTATCATTCCAGTATTTCACATCAGCATCCATGTCCATACATAAGACCATGTAAATGAAAGTTCTAGATAAGGGAGACAACCTTGTGTGTTCTTGTGTTCTTTATTCATCAGAGTAGTTTACATCAGCATCCATGTCCATACAGTTGTAGGAAGCATAGCGAAGCTTTTCTTCACATATCTTGGCACTGAAAAATCAACAAATGACATTTTGACAATAACAGTCTAATCTATTTTAAGAGACTGTCCAACGGATTACGTACGATTGCATATGGCACAGGGTCTCTTAACTCAGGTGATTTGTATTGGAAAAATACTTTGAGAGCATGCATATCAATCTCATACTGTAGAAAGCCATTTAAACTGGTATGTCGCTAAGGCAAATTAGACTTTGTCAATTTACAAACAAAGAACAGTTGAAGGCAGTTTATAAGCTTGCAAATGAATGAAAGTAGAAGTCAATCATGTTGTATACCTTGTAATGACCTAATACTCAGAGTTTGAATATTTGTATAATATTATATTCAAGCTCAATGATGTGTTTGCACCTGTACATTTATGAGACTTTGCCTATTTATGAAAGCTTAACCAAAATGCTGAAAGCTTCCTAAGTTGGTTATGAGACACAGTTTGCCATTTTACTTATGAAAAAACTGCAGGTGTCTTCCTGGGTACATTTGAAACTGAATTCTCTCCCACCATAAGACTGAAATATTATTGAGCAAAAAGTATGAAAAACAAAACAAAAAAACATTTCTAATACTTTGATATATTGTTAGCATTGTGAAATACGTACCTTGTATAGTTGGGTAAATATATCATATTAGCACATGTTGAGGATTCTGGTAAACAATCTATTGCATCACTGTAATTGAGAAAATAACCAAGGATAAAATCAAAACAGAACATAAACTTTGGGTACATTGATTAATCCATAGCCTTGACTTAATTCTACAGGGCAATTGTATGCAAAGTAAAAACCAGAGACAAAGTCCTACCTGTTACAGTTCAAATATTGAAGTTTATAACTGAGGACATAAGGACATAAAGTTAAGCAGACAGATAAGCCAAAGACTTTATGCCAAAAATAATAGATATTTAGGACAGGCTGAAACAGAGTTAATGGAAATTTGTGTTCCTTGGTATCCAATCATACAACATAATCTTATGATAGTTAGCTATTTTTTGGGGGGAATTGAATTTTTTTCAAAATAATTGCAAAACAGAATCTACAAAGGAATTTTTCTAGAAAATTAAAGTCAAATGACCAAGCAGCATAATATCGATTCCTACATTGCATGTTTTATGTGTGCATGATATTTCATAACATGGCTGAATTACTACTCACTTTATGGTACTAGGTTGAATCTGTTTAAACCTCATACATTTTGTGTGCCCAATACCCATTACATTGTTGACTCATATGTCTTGAGTGTAAATAATGTATAAAAATATAAGGCTTTAGGACACCTAATATTAATTCTTTGGTTCTCAAGCCATTTTCTCCTAAAACAAATGTGTGCCGGGTGCTTTTTATTTATCTTTTTATTGATGAAAATACATACGCAGGTGGAATTTTCCCCCCAAATTTCAATTTTTTGTAAATTATCCAGGAATTTCCATCCTCCCAGTTCTAATTAATTTCTTCTTAAACTAGTGTACAATTCAGTGAATATACATCCATTGCAGATGCTTTAGATAATTGTCCAAGGTAGGATGGTTTTTGCCTCCAGACGACTGTTACACACACCATATACTCGTATATTTCAGTCATTGTCAATTAAATGCTTGCATATGCAGGTCTTTCTCATCAAAATTTTAAACATTTTACTGATTGAGGAGAAGTGTGACTGATAAATGTACCGGACACGGGCCGACACGGTAACGCAATTCCTAATTTTAGTTTATTGAATTTCTGAAAAAAAATCGGTAATGCGGGGGCTTTCAAAGAGATGCGCGCAGGCCTAAGAAACGTAATTTTAATTTTGTTTGGCCTTAGTACATGTATATATGATTTAATACTAACATTCAAATAAGGCAAATGTGCAAGTAGCTTTGAAACATAGATACCTAATGAGAATACTCACCCTTTTCCGGAGGAGACATAAACTGGAGCAGGCAGTCTGCGTCTGCCGGTAACAAATCGTAAAAATTTGCTTCTATCTTCATTAGAAAAACAGCTTAGGGCTGACCACATGTATTTAACTCGAGTATCAGTTTCCTCAAGGTCATCATAATGGACTGAAATACACAAGTGAATTAATTTTCAACAAAGGGCAATAACTGTAAAAACTGTAGCTAGAGTTATGGTTCTTGGACACTGCACTGCGCCTTGTGATGGTCTTGATGTGTATGAAGTTTCATGAATCTATTATGCACGGTTTCAGAGTTATGCTCCGGGCAAAAAAAGTTAACGGACAGACGGACGGACAAGGCCATACCATAATACGTCCCGTCATTCGAAGGGTGTATAAAAAGGTGGTATAAGTATATGTTGAAGACAAGAGAGAAACAGAAAATACAGTAACTCTGTGTTTAGTGGACAGTTGCCTGACCAATAAAACTCCCATAACAGTCATACATATAGGTATCACAAATACAATGTAAGATCACAAAATTAAGTGTCCATGAATACCTTAAGAGGCCCTTTCTGTAAATTTTGGGAAAATACAACTGAAAACACAATTGGGAATTTTAACACCAAACTTTGGCTCAGGTGATCTAAAAACTCCTGTATTTTGCATTGAGAATGGGGCCGAATATTAGCCCCATGAGATCTAGAGAGAAAAGCCTGCTTAACTGCATGATGTCTCTAGAGTGGCCTTTATGGTAAAGTGGCTATTAAACAGGTGCAGTCATTTGGGCAAGGTTGACTGTTTGAAATATGATACTTATCAAAAACACCTACTTGATCTTCGTAATGCATCCATAGATATTTCTGGGTCACCACAAATTCTATTCTCAACTTCCTGCCAGGTAAGTAAATCTAAAACTGCTTGAGGTACAACCTTCAGCAGGCCTCGGCGAATGGCCTCCAACTGGAAAAAGTTAAGAGAATATGCAGCAGAATTCATTATATGGCATATCTACAGTAATTTTGGGTGCCGCCGTGGCCGAGTAGTTAGCATCTTTGACTTCGAATCAAATGGTCATGGATTACAATCCACGCAGCGCCACGCTGCGGTTGGCCATCCGTCTTTCGGATGAGCTAGTAAAAACCAAGGCCCTGTGTCACATTAGGTGTTGGCACGTTGAAGAACCCTCCCTTCTCTACGGCCACAAGTGCCGTGCATAGGCAAAATATGTCGCCCTTCACTGCCACATGGTGATGTCTCCATATGAGTGAAATATTCTTGCGTGGGAAGTTAAACAACAATTCAACAACAACAAGTAATTTTCATAATTGTTTCCAGCCCTTCTTTTTCTCCTTCGTTTTTCTAGATAGAAAAGATGGTGTTATTCAGTGTCTGAATGATGCCTAAAATGATTTCCAAAGGTACAGAGTGAAAAAAAACCAACAGAATAGTGACAATTTTCCTTACAATCATCTGATCTAATGAAATAATGAAATGTGTTTTCAATGGTCAAAATGTATGAGATGTTTTCATATGAAAATACAAAAGAGATCTTTCGAAATTTTAATGTATGTATCAGACTCTATCATTTCACTAATGACAAAGGCTGTCTATATATAGAGATTAATTACCCTGCAACAACGAATTCAGACAGTCAAACAGCACATCAAAAACTGTCTAAATATAGAGATTAATTACCCAGCCACAATGCATGTATTTAGCCAGTCAAATATCACACCAAAATCAGAAATCACAAAATAATAAATAGGGATGTCAAGGAAGACATAATACATGTATATCATTATATTAATTTCACATGACTCGTCATTTTTATAACCCGGATATTATTTTAGTAATGCTGAGTATACTGGACAGACCAATCAATGAACACATAGAAAAGTTGATACCAGTAAGCAGCTCACTCCTAATGATCCAGGTATAGAATAATACATTACCTGTTCTGAGGATTCTGTCATCCTGATATCTCTGACTCTTTCACAGTATGCCTCTCTGTCCTCATATTCCAGTTGAGATGGATTTCCATCATTATCTACTTTTAATAGTACAGGTGAGCCATCACTTAATGTTGCACTCCAGTTGCGTCCTTGATCAGAAAAATCTTCCTTTTCCATACTTTGTAAAGCATCAATTAATTTGACCTACAAGTATACAATTACCACATCCAATCATATGCATTAGAACCTGTCATGCAGGATCACCTCTACTGCAATGCAACTATGGTATCTCAAGACAAATGAACCAAATGGAGAGGGTTAGAGTTGTTTTTTCTTTTCTGTAAAAGGTTACCCTGTTTATGTTTTACTAAATATGTGTTTATATCAGATGAACAGTTTATCTCAACTTAGCAGAAATTAGTTCCACTGTGAAACTCAAATGAACCAAACAAAGTTTGAGAATTGTGCTTCAATGGTCAAAAATATTATTTAATTTTTACCTTTTTGAATAGTAGAACGTGTTCATATTTTACTGAACCTGTATTTATATCAGGTGAACAGTTTATCTCAACTAAGCAGAAATTAGTTCCACTACGAAACTCAAATGAACCAAGTTTGAGAATTGTGCTTCAATGGTCAAAAATATTTTTTTTTATTTTTACCTTTTTGAATAGTAGAACGTGTTCATATTTTACTGAACCTGTATTTATATCAGGTGAACAGTTTATCTCAACTTATCAGAAATTAGTTCTACTAGGAAACTCAAATGAATCATACAAAGTTTGAGAAGTGTGCTTCAGTAGTCAAAAATATTTTTTTTATCTTTACCTATTTGAACAGTAGAATAAACTTCAAAGGTCAAAGTAACAAGATTAAAATCATGGTATCAAATGGACGTTTTGGTCTACATGCGAAATATGATAGCCCTATCCCTCATACTTCAAAAGAAAGGTATACCCTACATAGAAATTCATGAAACTTGGTCAGAATCCAGGGTCAACATCACCAGGTCAACAGTCATGGCATAAATTTTAAGCTCTGGTCACATAGAAAACATATGCAAAATATAAAAGATGCTTCCCTCATAGTTATAGGGGTACAGTCTAAAGAGATACCAATACCTATTTCATATTATTCAAATTAAAGTTTCTTTCTTTGCCAGTTCAATTCAATTTGAAAAGGACAAAATGAGTACACTTGCAAATCATTCAGTACAGACGCACAATACATTTTTCAAAATACATGTACTATGCACACTTACTTCAATTGCATCCACAGAGTAAAAGTCCCTTGTCCAGTACACACGCTCTCCACATAGCTTCTTCCAAACAAATGATGGGAATGATAAGATCTACAATTAGATGGCATGAACATATTTTTTATTAATTCTCTTTACAAATTAATGTTTAGAAACATGTCTATACAATGTGGGTGCTAAATAAAGAAATTATACAGACATGGACGGTAGCTCACATCAATAGCGGGCTTGCATTACACAAAAAACATGGGTGTGAATTTATGGTGACTTATGAGCTAAGACTAAAGATAACATCTGTTTAACTATAGTAGATATTAAGATTCTATTGGACACTTTACTGAATTGCTCATTGCAAATCAATAAAATAACATCTTTTGCAACTGTCTTTTAAACCTTTTCAACTTGCTCTATATTTTCCTCTGCTTCAGGAACAACTTCATATGTACCTATGGCTTTGCACAATTTTTTTTACCGTAACCTCATGATTTTAATTAAATTCCAATTAATATCTCTTCAGAGAAAACAACAGTGAAAATTCAAACTATTGCTACTTATGCAAAACACAATAATGATATTGCTTATACATGAACAGTCACGATAATCAGGGACATTTACATTTGTACACAATTATCTTTGTCAATTAAATGATGAGTACTTACTAAGTTTTCTCTACTTCTAAGACAAGCTCCCATAAGCTGACCGATCCACTCAAACCTCAGAAATTCTTTACAACATGGATTTGGTATATAAACATCTCTATGCACATTAGCATCATCACAGAACTGGAAAACATAAACAAGGAGTGTAATAAAGAAGGAAATCAAAATATTAAGAGAAAATCAAAATATAACAAGAAACTTAAAATATTTTAGCAACATGAATATTCCTGCTGACAGTATAGTTTGGAACTTAAGTCTATGATACAGTCTAACCTGCCTTGGAATCCCACTGAATTAAGGATAGCCTGTCTTATGTAACCTAAAAGTATGTTCCCAAAATAGCTTTTCCTATATAAATCACCTGAATTAAGAGACCACCTATCATATGTGATCCTGTTTGTTCCCTCCCTTGGATGGTTTGTTAATACAAGTTAGACTGTATTTTCTACCCCAATGTGCATAACTTTGCAAAAAATAATCATGCGGTCACTGCTAAATGTAAATTAGATCAGCCTGTGCTCATGACAGATCTGTAAAATGTGCATGTATGTCTGAAACTGAATTATTACAGAGGGATGAGATGACAGGACAAAACATTTGTAACATTATGTACCCCCAGACATTACATGTACATCCTACATCAAACATCCAGATTTGGCCTCACAGAGCTAATGTTCAAGCTTTAAAATCTTGTTTGATTTACTGAAACCTCTGACTGAAATAATCAACTGACAGAGTACAGACTGGAGCCTCGTTAATCCAGATGCCTTCGTTCCAAAACAAACTGTCGGGATAAATGAAGCATTCCAATTACTGAAACAACACCTCTATATGACCAATACATATTTAAAATTCTGTTCCCAGGTTATTTTGTCCAGAAGGTGAAGCATCCAGATTAATGGTGTCCAGATATGAGGGTTGACTGTATTTATTTCATATTGATATCAGTATGGAAAATTAGAAGATCTTAAGCTACTAGTGTATTGAAAATGATATGTCACCTGATTTGGGGACCTTATGAAAAAAGGCAACGGCATTGGACACTCAGCTGAAGTTGGACATAGTTCCTCAGCAATGTCTGACAAACTATCCCGGAAGCCTCCTCCCTGGTCAATCACTCCTTCAGACAAGAACTTGCACTCCCACCACTGGTCATAGCGAGATGACCACCTGTAGATAAAATCAGATAATAGATAACAAGGGATATAATGCTCAATTCATCTGTTACAAATTACATTACTAAGTGGAAAAGTGTGAAAGAAATGGGAAACATGAAAAACATTCAGTTTTGTTCAAGACATGCAAAAAATGGAGACCCTAAATATATGGCAAAGCTTTCAGGCAGGTAGTTTGAGTTCAAGGGATACAAAATAAATAATTCAAAGCGCAAATGTTGCTTATGGTACATAGTCATATGATAATATACAACATGGTAAAAACCTTTTTTTAGATATGTGGCACACAAAAGAATGGTACTGCAATAATTTTGAAACGCAGTTGTCATTTTTCAGATCAAAAAACAAATAAATTATACATATTATTACAGCTCACATTTCAAACAAGATTGAAAAATAAAACAATAAACATACCTGTAATTAAGAGGCTTTGTTGTTTTATCTCTAGGCTTCAGACCCTCATAAATTTGCATAAATATACTGTGTTTGTACTCGGGATCTAGACTTGGGTCACATCTATGCTCCATTGCTGTTCTCCTATTGATGAACAACTTAGGCATATCTGATGGTCGCCTTAAGAAGAAAAAGCACAAGACTTGATTGAAGTGGTTTTATTACCAATTTCAATGATGCAAGCTCAAAATATGATAACTTTCATCAACATTTTATTTTTCAAAAATATGAAATAAAATAAATTAATGAAAAAAATGAATGAATTCAGAAATAAATTAATCAGTAGGTTGTTTTTATACCATACACAACACCCCTTTTTTAAAAAAAAAACATTTAAAATTGAGGGGATTAAAATACTGTTAGTAAATAGAATCTCACTGTAACAATTTGACTTATCTCCAAAATGAGAAGAGCAAAAACATGAACTTACTCTGAGCATGATTCTTTAATAAATGTATCTATGAGTGACAGTCTTTTCTTTGACAAAGGAAGGATTTGTCGGACATGCTGCAAAAGATTATTTGTAATGTGAAAATGTTTCCCATGTATCCATATCCATAATTGGACAGATGGAAAAAAGGAAGAAGTGACAAAGAAATGGACAAACTGACAAAACAAAATGGACGGACAAGAGTGAATCAACAGACAAATGGATAATTTGTCAAAAGGGCTTAAAAGGACAACTAAATTGAAGAAAATGCTTGATGTTCAAGCAGAATTGTACTTTCACTGCTTAACCTATTTCTACAAAACAGATATTCACACAATATGATCGTAGAGGAAGCAATACTGAGTAAATATGCCTCCTCATAATCTCCAACTTTTAAGAATACTGTATACAGGGTTATTTTCGCACCGTGTGATTTTCGCCCTAATGTGCTTGCAAACAGTATCACCCCATTTTAAATTCGCCCAGTTTTAAATTTGCCCATTGAAGATAAAAATAAAATAAGACCGGGGTGAAAATTTCCCTGTATACAGTAGTTAATTTCGATTCATGACATGATGTTATAAAGCGATAAATTTACAGCTTTTTCCAGTCCAGAAAAGCATAATTCTAAAGAAATATAATGAATATTCAATTTCAACCTGTTTTTTTATTAACAATTATTAAAGTTGTATTTCAAAATTCTGCGAATATTATTACATGTACATCAACTGCATGTGACAGTAAACGGAGCCTGGTTACAAAGTTATTTAAAAGCTGTTTGGGGTAGTTGATGCGTTTTTCAAGGAGATTTAAACCGTTATGTGACCTATCCTTGTACAGTTCTATGGAAAATAGAGTATAAGGCTGTTCTTTTTTAACAAGCTTTCCTATGTCATTGGTTAGTGTTTCTTTCAACAAAATTACTTGGTCTGAAATCACTTGAAAAACTCAAACTCAAACAGTACTCAGCTCAACTGTTCTTCCTTAAGTTTGAACTTAATACAGTCTAACCTGTCTTCTGTGACCTAAATGAGTGGTTCCCAAAATGATTTTTTCCTATATAAAACACCTGAATTAAGAGACCACCTGTCATATATGACCCTTTTTGCTCCTTCCCATGGATGGTCTCTTAAAACAGGTTAGACTGTACAAGTAAATTAATTGTTGAACCCTCTTTTGCATGTATATTAATAAAATGTTATTCAAATATATAGTCTACAGTTTATAAAAGTTAGATTCATGACTGACCGTTCGAGCTTCATTCTGTTTCATGAGTTACATTATGTAGCAATCAAAGAAATATAACTTGAATAAATTTTAGGACGCGCATTAGAACTAGTTCATCAACTTCGGGTTTTGGTTTTTGGGGTGAGATAACGCAGGGTGAGAAAACGCGAGGTGAGATAAGAAAATCTCTTCCGGGCAAAACTGAAGATTTCCCTGTCCTAAATGTGAGAAAACCTTTAGTCAGAGTGAGACAAATACATAATTGTTTGTTTACTTTGCTATCAAATTAAACAAACTATAGTAACCAGAGTTAAAATAAAGAAGACATTATACTTACCTCTAAAGAGCTGTAAGAACCAATGGAGTATTCCCAGGCTGGAACTATGAACTGTAAAATGCTGTCTAAAAGTATCATAAACCTGTCAAAAAACAATATTCAATTGTTGACTGGTAGTGAGGTCAAAGTGTTATGTTGAGCAAGAGGGCCTAACTGTTGCATGAGGCCAATGGTCGAAGAGACAGTTTGGTTTAAGAGTGAAAAGTGAACTCTCGTTACAACGGCCACGTTCGTTTTTTAAAAAATTTGCTGTTGTAACGAATATGCAATGATTTGCCATCTGTATCGCCGAAAGTAATGTCCCAGAATGTCGTCTAGAACTACTTGTAGGGTCTACTGTGAGGAACTGTTACTGTTAGACTGTTTGGCAGTAGGTTGTAACCTATAGAAATAGCGGTAGATCATCTGCGTGTTCAAAACTGAAATGTCATTCATAATTTGATAAAAATAAACAAAGATTTTTTTCTCTCTGAATTTTACTTACTATGTGTATGAAAATGATTTCGGAAATGACCAGTGTCGGTTGGCCCCGAATATGGATATGTAGTGAAAATTGAGAACAGCAAACCTCATCTGTTTTCTCGTTTATTAGTGGAATTTTAAGCCGACGTCCTACTAACTGATGTTTATTCTATTTGTATTTGAAAGTCAGAGACGCTGGGTATTCACCCAAATGTTAACATTGTCATAAAATTAGTCTACCCAAAACCGGAAGTCGGGATCTTTCATCACTGTTTATTCAAACCTGTTCATGCTACTGATAAGCAAACACCGGCTACCTGTTCACTTGTCGAGTGCAAGGTGTTAAAGCTATTAATGTGTTACGTAACAATTGTCAAATTTTCCATGGTTTCTCATCAGCTCAGGTAAATTGCCGTTGTATCGAATAAAACATAATGTTAAAATGGACATTTGTTACTGATAATCACTGCCGGTGCCAGAACATGAATTTGCCGTTATATCGAGCATAAATAGCATTGTGCACGTGTGTTCCGCATGGATTTTTGTCGTTAGCCAAATTTGCCAGTAAAACAAGTGTTGTTGTAACGATAGTTCACTGTACCTTACTTTTTGTTATTTCTGCTCTCCTATTGTAATAAACAAATCATTCATGGAGAAATAGCCGGGAAGTATCTACTTGTAATGAGCTATAATGTATGCAGACGATATTGAGCTGTGACGTAATACTACTGAAATATGAGATAAGGGGGCAACATTTCACTCGCATTTAGTCAACATTTTGATGTTGACCGATCAATATATTTTTGTGAGACAAACATTGTGAATGATGGACTTTTTTCTCATTACAGATGAAAAGAGGGAATGCTATGTTAAGATATCAGAAAAACAAATATAACCTTATTACCAATAACAACAAACACAAACTAGTTGCAAATCTACACAAATGAAATTACATCATGCAGTATTTATCATTACATAATCAACACCTCCGGCAACACTTATGGTGAGTGAAGGCTTGATGTCAAGCTTTACTTCAAAAATAACCCTTTGAATCCTGTTTGAGGCTAGAGTGTCAGCTAAAAATAAATATAGTGTTTTCCAAAGGCCCTATTTTAACTTCATGAGGTAATTATCTTTGAAATAGAGTGGAACCTGTCTTAAGAGGTCTAAGCTGTGATAGACCTAGGGTTTTGAGAGACCTTTTATGAGAAGAAATTTTGAAAAAAAAAATCATATAAATAAATGCTGTCATCGGAGGTTGCCTGTCTTCGAAAAGACCACATCCTCATGACTGTATGGATGGTCTCTCAAGACAGGTTAAACTGTAAGATGCATTTTCTTACCTCTGAAGTACAATTGACCTTCTATAAAGCTGATCAGGGGGGTAAGGTTCTAATTTTGGGTATCTTGTCAAATTTTCTCCTTTGAAAAAGTCTCTGTCAAAGCCAAGGTAACGTCCCTCTGATGACTGGATCTTTATGCCTCTGATCCTTGTATCTATTCCTCCTCCTGAATCAGAGAATACTGTGTATTTAGTGGCTAAGGTACATACACAGTAAACAAAGACTACAGAACTCAACTTCATGGGTGTTTTTTCCAACATGCAAATCAAAAGTCTTCTTAACATATCCACTCAACCAGAAAAATGGGTCATGGACTTAATCTGAAACTACATTCATCTTTTCCTATTTCCTTTTCCAGCAAAACTGCTTTGACTGCAGTACATGATTGTGTTTAAATATACATTTTCCATAACCTTTATTAGTATTGTGAACTAAAACAATGAAAACTGACTTGGTCACACTAATATGAATCTCAGATTGAATCTATGGCATCTAGTTAAAACTTAATTTATGATTATTAAATCATATTCATTTCAAATACCTGTTCATTTCACATCAACCTTTTTGTGTGATGTGTGTATACTACTTGCCTTTACATTCCTTGATAAATATCATTATAATTGAGTAATGTTCTGTCATATTCTCCAAGAGCGTCAGATCCTCTACATCTGAAAATTCTCTGTAATGAAGAAATAAGAAGTATATATACTCTATACAGGGTTATTTTCACTCTAAAGTGCTTGGGAACAATTTTGCTCCATTTTATATTCATCTAGTCTCATCATGATTCTATTAAACGAATTTACTGTTTCTAAGTCTGTCCACTGACAATGAGGATCAAAGGGGCAAAAATAAAACAAGGGCCAAAATTTCCCTGTATACTGTATTTCGAACAGGTGCCCCTGTGCAAAAGCAGAAAAAACAGCAGTTGTGTCATACAATGTCAAATTTAAGGTCAAGGTTACAAACTTAAAAACAATAGTAACAAATGAAAGGCTGTGTTCTGAAACATTTCCATTATCTTTCAAAAGCATGGTCATGATCAGACAGAGAGTTTTAGGGGTCATGCTCTGGTGGGGGTGACTGGCTTTTTATGTCTTTCAGATAAGACAGTAAATACTGAAGTTCCATGTCATAGTAGATGTTGACACGTTAAAGAACCCTTACTAGCCATATGTATCATAAGCAAAGGCCCATTGTTGAAGTCTATCCCTAGCGTTCAGTGATATGTCCAGTAGAGCAAAAGATTCTTGAGTGGAACGTTAAACAACAACATAACATATCTAATTAAGAAATTATCTAAATATTCATTATAAAAGACTTCCTGTTTTTCTGTGTGTATACTACTAACCACCTGCCTTACTATGTGTATACTAACCTTTCTATCTCTAAAGTTTTCAGCACTTTCAGATTGTCGAGTTCTCCTCCTTGTACAACAATACGAGAGGGTACATAATTATCATCACTACCATCAACTGCAATCTGCAATTTTCTGTGGACAGAAATATAGAAAATAATAACCTGGTCCAGTGGATATTTCTATTTGATAGACACCCGTCTATAGTGGAAACCTGTAAGCCTCTTCTGAATTTTGCTGAATAAATTACATGTTTAATGAATATCTCTCTAACCAGAATATTGGACATAATACTTTGGTACCAAGAGGACAAATTTGTATATGTATAATGGACACTATTTTTTAAACATCTGATAGTTTTGCTTGTAAGAATTAGCTCATTTCATTGCAACAGATACATTCATCTACGGAAGTATCAAATCATGTCAGTAATAGATACGATGATAAAGTCACATTGGAATAGCTGTTTTTTCTCAGCTTTCAAATCAGAGTGCTAGATATCAGCATGTTTAACCCTTTCAACCCCAAGTATCAGAATGGTATGCTCTATTCCATTGTCTGGACCAGTCTTTATCGGTCTGTGGTGTTGAAAGGGTTAAGAACTCTCTTTACTACGTGCCCAGATAAGCATAGATCCAAATTTGAAACCCCACCCATGGCATTTAGTTACCTCTCCAAAAGAATTAAAAGATTATTGAGTGGGATATTGAACAACTACTATGATAATCAAGCTATCAGTTTGAACACTATAGGAAGATTACAGACAAATTCTGAAAGATTAAAGATACATTTGGACTCTTTTTTCTAATCTTCACAGAATAAAAAAATTGAAATATCACATTTGCACCAGCATATTATTAGAGGATGTAACTGATAAAATACAAAAAATATGCACGCAATATATAGATATCGTCGTTTAAATAATCAAAATACACGTTTACGGGTTGTATTCATTTCTCGCCATTTTAACAGACATGACTGATGTGAATTACGCGGACAAAACATGTCCAGCATGGACATTTAAACGATGTTTTGACCATTTTTAATGTGTAAATCGCTTAATTATATCCAATTGTACACGATTCTGTCATTATTCTTGTGTACGACAATTTTTGCTAAACAAGTTCAAGTGTACCTTTAAAACAAAACCCCTGATGTCCCACAGCTCAGATGCATGGTTTCTAAATATTTAAAGAGAATTGCATATAACTGTGCATTTACTTACAACACTATTGTTCCTTTTTTCATTTTCAGTCTAATCCAATGGTTGCCTTGACTACCATCACTTTCCCAGTAAGTATCTGGATCACCATCAGTGAGGCATGCTGATCCACAATCATCATCCTATAATGTAAAAGTCAAAATTATTCAGTCCTAAAGAGTTCATTTGTGTTATGTCATCTAAACTCACAGCAACATTAGTCATTATTAAGGTCTTTTGGTTTCTATATTTTAATAACAATATTAATTAGCCAGACATGATTATGAGCCAAAAGGAAAATAAATGAAACTGTCGAGTGGTGCTGGGCAAAATAGCCCAGGGGTCTGTTGAGGCTATCGACATCCCCAGAACCTATAGACTTATAGGTATTCTAATTGAATGAATATAAATACTAGCACCCATCAGACTGACTGCCACAGTGATATTATGCAATATTATAACAAGAAATGTTCTGGGAATGGACTGTAGTGTTCAAACAAAAAAAAGTAAAACTTCCAGATTTAAATTGAGAAAAATTTGATAAAAAAAAGATTTTTTCATAAAAAATAGAAACTTAAGTCCCCAAAAAAGTATTTCAGCTAAAAAATGGAAAATAATCATGCCTAAATTCAAATCAATGGGCTTTTCTTGACATAAATTGATATAAAGTCTTTTGTACAATCAAACATTTAATTACTTACACAGATTGTTGAGACAGTGACAGATTCCACATAATCTTTAATACTGCCTAAATGATCATTTTCTGGAGGTATATGTTGTGACATGAGCTGAACTAAGACTTCATCTTGTTCTATAGACCAGTTGTGAGGGATTTCTCTCAGTCTATCTACAGCACTCTGATCTGGCTGAACAATATCTAACTTCCTTGTAGGTAACTGCACAGCAAAAGACTGTTCAATCACTTCTTCCCAGCTTGAGAAAAATAGAAGATTATCTCTTGTTAAACTTTGTGCATAACCGTGACATACCGTGCATAACATTGACATTCATATATAATCTAAATGTTCAAGTTCAATCAAAGGGAAGGTCGGGAGTAATGTGTCAAGGAATAGAACTTCTTCGGTATCTTCTGAGAAATAGTGATAACAAAATTAATACCAAAAATCTATGTTCTCCCATTAGTACCGGTAACGTAATATTATCCACCTTTAACGCCCAGTTTTTCTCAAGATCAGGTCCAAAATATGTCATGCAAAATTAAGACCCCAAGGGGAATCTCCATGCAAAATTAAGACCCCAAGGGGTATCTCCATGCAAAATTTGAAGAAGTTTCCATCAGTACTTCCTCAGAAATGGAGATAACAGCAATTGCTTAACCCATTCACCCCTGAATACACATTTGGGCTTGCCTAAATCATTGATATAAGGTAGACTCCATTAGATTTCAGGGGTTAAAGGGTTAATGATGAACAATGGACAACAGACAATAGACAACAGATAATGGACAACAGACAATGGACAACAGACTATGTATGACAGTCTTTTGACTACAGATGACAGATAATGCACAATGGAACACTACTGGAAAGTAATTTGATATATGTAAGCTCACCCTCAGTATGATGGTTAGCTAATTAAACTCAGATGCAAAGAAAATCATGTTTTATATACTGAAAAATGACAAGAATTACAAGTGCGGTTCTTTTATATACAGTGGTGCTTTATTAATCTGAACACCTTCGTTCCCAAGTAAATTGTCCAGATAAATGAAGTATCCAGATTACTAAAATAATACCTCTATAATGATCAATGCTAATTGAAAATTCTATTCTCCGGAAATTTTGTCCTGAAAGTGAAGCATCTGGATTACTGGCATCCAGATGAGGATTGACTGTATATCTAACATACGCATTCTTAACTCACTCACATCTTAAATTGATTAACACAGTGTTGAAAATTTCTTAACATACTGAAAACCCTCTTGAATACACTTTTACACATAAGGCATACTCACCTGTTGACAGAGAATTTTTTGGAGCCTTTTTCTGGTATCACTGGGAGAAGGGTGAGTGAGTCATCTGAAGAACTCTTACTGCTGTATTGAAGAATCCAAGCATCAGAATCAAATATTACAGGGGCATCTGATGGACTAGCTTTGAACTGCAATATATTAATGTTCTAAAATATACATGGGTGTCAATTAGATTCATCAGATAATCATATTCAAGGCATATATCATTAAATGCAATTGGCTACACAATGCTCATTTTATTTGATCCATTGAAAATTAAGCATCCTATTATATATGGTGATGCTATGTTAGTCTACATGTGTGTGTTAAGGTGGACTTCAACATGAGTAGAGTTTGTTATATATACTGTATATCGGTAGGCAAAAAATATGGTGCCAGAGTTCATAAAGCTAATAATATTATCAATTGATAGATTTTCTGTTAAGTTACGATTTATGTGTCCAAACCTTAACCAAGAATTGAGGACCAGCAATTGAACCCAAGATTCACAGCATGCTAAATAAATGTAATGGATGCAAGTTTAATTGCCTAACATTCTAGATTTAACATATTGCTCTCTTTTGTGATTTTGAGGTCTTTAATTCCGATGTCACAATCCTTACAAATAATACCCATTACAACTTACAGTACCTATATTGTATCATTCAACTGAGTGATCTGTTCTTTAGGGCAAGGACAATCATCATAAGATAGGGTGATGACACTGAATAACAGTGCTACCATTGTTGTGGCCAGACCAGGGTTGAATCCAGGATCCTTAGCATGCTGGGCAAGCATTTTAACTATTAAGCTACAAGTCTGGACACGAGGCTCAAGAACCCTGCTCTGTTTAGGTGTACCACAAGATCTGTGTGATTTACAAGGTTCCATGGTCCTGCATTTATACCTTATTACCATTATGACAGAGTTACTGCTCTTTGGGATCTTTTGTATGTCTAAGGTTAGTAGAGTACCGGGGTAGGCCTAACAAGTCTCATGAGACAACGTTAACATGATACCTTTGTACTTTTGGGTCAATAAAACCATGATGTTAACAGGCTATACATGTATATATGAATCGACAACGTTTAATGAAATTAAATATGCTAGGTAGATGATGTTTTGCAATTAAAAGTAGTACTTAGCAATAGTAGAGAGGACAAAAATATCATATTTCCTAATTACCGGTACCCGAGACTGAAAATATGTGTAAAAATTGGCTAACTTCAGCTAGGGATGTGGGACTTACAGGTACTGGTATCAGTCTGCAGCTGATATTCAGATCGAATGACCTCTATCATTCATAAAGTTAAAAATTTAGGCCTCACATATAAGCCTACATGTACATGTACCATACTCTAACAAGTTCTTTTCTTTACCATTGTAGTAAATTAACCCTTTACTTCAAATATATAATATAAACGATTTAACTTGATCGTAAGTTATTGAAACAATCATTCACTCTGTCTGTTTGTAAATATACATGGAAGTTGTCCTGATACTTAGGCTTAACACGCCTTTAACCTGAAGAGTTTTGCTGATGATAATAACATACACATATTAAAATCAAATAGGCCTACATCAGATTGAGAATGAGAATAGCAGCATTACTGACTCATCTACTAGAAATATAGAAACAGAGATAGGGTTGTAAACAGCAATACATTATAATCTATAAGAAACATTATTTGCATAATTACCGATTTTGCCTTCAACCATTTTCCTTGAGAATTGCAATACTCTTCACCGCTGACAAAAAGCCGTGATTCTGGATTGAAATTTAAATCAGTCAGTTTTTTACTGTTTTTCTGTGTGTCATGGAAAACTTTCAACGCTGTCTTTGACTGAAAATGATACTCAAGTTCCGATGGAACATAACAGAAGGCTTCAGGAAGGGGCTTCTTCTCTTTAAAACATTCAATACACGTTAAAATACATCGGATCCGGGCAAGACGACATCTCGACTTTGGAATGCTGCTGTAATTGTCTGTGCTACCCTTAGTCTGAGACATGATGGGTTTCAGGACGACAGGAGGCAGGACCAAGTGACTCAAAAATCGTCTACCTCTCTTTAGACATGACCCGAAAGATTGTGTCCTCACATTTGATGGTATTAATAGAGTTTTGTTGATAGGCTATGGTCGTTTTGCCACTTTTGGTTCACAAGCACTGAAGCAACATGGTGTCGAAGCTGTCACTATTGAGTCATTTTTGTTCCTGACTGTGTGATCATTCCAATGCAAATGATTTCGGGCACTGCTACATCCTATCAAAGTATTTATGCTTAGTATTTAGAAACCGTTAAATTTGCAAGATAATTTTGATAATTAATGATGTCTGGCAGTTCAAAAATGAAAGTTGTCTTCTGCTTCCCTCCCGGAAGTTAGTCTTCCGCTCACGTCTCTGTCTGGAAACTATTATTTAAAGTATTAACGGTTCAACAAAATATGAATATCCCGGATCTCTTTCAAATCACGAATGCTTTAAAATCACAACCAGAATGAATAAATGATTATTATCTAAGGTATTCTTGTGTTCAATGTAATAATTACATGTATTTTGTGATAATGCATGTAGGCCTACATGTATAGATAGGTTTCAATAGCATCAATTTTCTTGGAGTTATTTCCCTTTGTCGGCCATGTTTGGGGTCCATGAAGAATATTCTACGCATAAACCAACAAAATTACACATCCCTTTTCTGCTTACTGGGATTACTCCTTGAATATTTACTATGTAGACACAATTAATTAAACCCCTCCCTTACATAAATACTTGCATTGGGTAGAAAATAAGACAAACTTTGTCATACAAATCCTTTAAATGGCATAATAATGAACAAACAAGAGGCCCATTGGGCCATATCGCTCACCTGAACATTTCACGGAGAGGCAGAAACTTTGGATTTACAATGTGTCACTATTGAAAGGTATGGACAAAGACAAACCGCTCATCTGTTAAATTCTGGACCCCTTTTGTGGCCCCACCTTGACCCCAGAGGCCAGCATTTATACAAACTTGAATCTACACTAAATAATGATGCTACGATATGAATTTGATAAGTTGTACATCTGCTATTCTTGATTTTCCTATATAAACTTTGTTAAACTTTGGGACCCTATTGTGACCCCATCTCAAGTTGACCACAGCGGCTACCATTTGAAAAACTTGGATCTATTCTATATAATGATGCTCCTATATATTAATTTGATAAATTTTATACTAACAGTTCTTGAGAAGAAACTTTTTAAAGATAATGTCCTATATAAACCTATGTTAAACTTTGGGCCCCTATTGTGGCCCCATCTTGACCCTGGCAGCTACCATTTGAACAAACTAGAATCTCCACTATATAATCAAGCTCTTATATTAATTTGATAAATTTTACACTGACTGTGCTTGAAAAGAAGATTTTTAAAGATAGTTCCCATATAAACCTATGTAAACTTTGGGCCCCTATTGTGGTCCCACCTTGACCCTGGCAGCCACCATTAGAACAAACTTGAATCTATATATATAATGATGCTCTTATATAAATTTGATAAATTGTACACTGACTGTTCTTGAGAAGAAGATTTTTAAAGATATTTTCCTATGTAATCCTATGTTAATTTTTGGGTCCCTATTGCGGCGCCATCTTGACCCTTGCAGCTACCATTTGAACAAACTTGAATCTACACTCTATCAGGATGTTCCCATATTGATTTGATAAATTTTACACTTGCTTTTTTAGAGAAGAAGATTTTTAAAGATATTTTCCTATATAATCCTATGTTAATTTTTGGGCCCCTATTGTGGCCCCATCTTGACCCCGGCAGCCACCATTTGAACAAACTTGAATCTACTCTTTATCAGGATGCTTCCACAGAAGTTTAGTGATTTTTGGTCCGGTGGTTCTAGAGCTAGAGAAGAAGATTTTAAAAGACACCCACACAAATTTTGATGTTCCTCAATTATCTCCCCTTTGATAAGGGCCTGACCCTTCATTTGATCAAACTTGAATCCCCTTCACCCAAAGATACTTTGTGCCAAGGTTGGTTCAAATTGGCTTAGGGGTTCTTAAGAAGAAGTCGAAAATGTTCAAAGTTTACAGATGGACAGGCGGACGGACAGACGGACGGACGGCGGACAAAGAGTGATCAGAAAATCTCAATTGAACTTCGGTTCAGATGAGCTTAAAACTCCAATCTGACCCCTAACATGGCTAACAAAGGGGAATAACTCTAACAAAATTGATGTTTATGCAACCTACCTATAGTATTTTATTTTTCTTTCTTTATCCTACTGGCATCAGAGACGTATACATGTACATACTCTGTGTTATATATATAT
>JACSZP010012576.1:0-11186 GCA_016161895.1 Pinna nobilis | reverse complement strand
CCTGGATATCTGCTTCTTAACTTGACCTACACCTGGATATCTGCTTCTTAACTTGACCTACACCTGGATATTGACAATGAGGGATGGTTGATAACGAAACTTTACAATTAAAGAGATGGCTTTAGTTTCCCTATTGAGAACCTTCCATTTTACGCAGTAATATTCCAGCAGTTTCTATATGTGGTGTACTCATCCCTCAGTTGTTAATACATCCATGAGCATATGTTTCCTATCGGGACTTCCTTGGTAGAGGGTTGCTAATAATATGGAAGCTTTTTAACAGAGGGTTCCTAATGATTGAATTGAAGTCATCACCTCGAATGTTTTACGGTCGCCATCATGACCTGCTTGGCCGTTATGTTATATCGGTGTTACAGATGATGATGGATATGTTTCCTTGTCGTACTTCGCCCCGTCCTTCTTTTTTCGTTTACGACTACTACCGGGTGGTATTTATTCCTGGATTCTAAACATAGATGATACGAAGTAAACGGCGCGTGGAGTAGGAGTTGATAACGCATTCGGAGCACCTGGACTCTGCCAGGTATGTGTAGGGTTTGTGCCACTCTATATTAATTTTTAGGTATTGTGCAGTTCATTGCTGTTTGTAGAATTGTCTCCCTTCGTTTTGGCCATGGTGTTGTCTGTTGATTGTCAAAAATAGGAATCTTCAACATTCTATTATATATCTTATTGCGTCTATGTGTGGTTTATAATTTCAGACAAATGTCAGGAATTACATCATACTGTAAATTCTTAAATTTTGCGAGTGAAAATAAATGAAAGCCTATGAAAATGACATAAGTTGATAAAAAAAACTGTTTATTTTGATATCTCTAACAATACAGGACATTTTTTTAAGTACCATACAGAAATATCATGTGTGTACCCATGCTTCTGTTAAACAACGAGCAATTTGATACTGGTATGTATTCATTTGACTTAATCATTACTTAGATTACATTGCTATGATCTGATGTTACTAGTGTAATTATTTTCTTTACCGCCAACTCAAGCAACTTATATGGAATGTTGGTGCGGATCTTCCTTTTTTCTTTGCTTGGTAGTTCAGACCATTGGTACTGAGAGATCTTTAAGGCGCCATTACGAGCTCTGATTTATTTCTGTTGCTGTGAATTGACCACAATACTTATATAAGGTACATGGTCTCCTATCTGCAACTTTACCGATTTTATTGCACTTTATTGTTAATTTGCAATGAAAGTGTTAGTGTTGCAGCTATGATATTATGCCGTTCATGCAAGTATTGTTGTCAATTTACTTGATAAAGGCTTAGGGTCCAAAAATTCGTCAATCTAGAGAGCGTTGACTTGCATTTTAAAATAAGGATACTTCTCTCGAGGATATTGAATTTTTTCTTGACTTGTATACATTGAGTCAACTCGAAATGATCCCAGTTGTCTCTGTTATTGTCCTCCACTAGTGACTTACTAAGATATCCCCTCAAGCCAGCCCGGGATCGAGCCCCATTGGAACTTTATTTGATGTTGCATGAAACAATTAATGCCTATAGACACAATCGATAAAAATGAAGACATTTTTAATTTTTCAATTTGTCGATTAATACCATTTTCTACTTAGGTGTTCCTGCATATAAAACGATAGCAATATTATATCGCCGTTTCCTTGGAAACAAACATTTAGTTCCCTGTCATAGAATGTGTGTACTACTTGATCTTGGAAGTTAAATCGTTGTTTTGTAAGGTTTAATAAATGCAGTATAAAGCTACAAATCTGATATGTAAAATCTGCGAGTTGATTTTCATTATTATTTTTTTTAAAAATAAATCAAGTTAGACGATCATTTATTTAAGGCTAAAATTATGTTCGTATAGATATGCCACTTTCAGCTTTTATTAAGTCAATTGTGTATAAACCAAACTCTCCACAAGTTGAAGGGAGCATGGATACATACATTATTTGTACATGTACATATGTATATGGTATTATCTGATCAAGTAGTATGATTCATTCAGAAGATGATTAAAAGATCCCATTGGGAGATTTCAATATAGCCTGGAGAAATAAGGCAAGTTTAGTTTAGTGCCGCGCGTGGAGCATGAGTTGCTTACCCTTCCGGAGCACCTGAAGTCACTCCCGGGTTTTTTAGTGCGGTTCGTGTTGCTCTATTTTTAGTTATAAGTGTATTTGTGTATTTGTTTGTAATTTTGTCCCCTTTTTGTTTTGGCCACGATTTTGTCTGTCGTTGACTTATTCAATTTGGAATGCCCCTTTGTANNCTTCTCGACTAAATACTAGTGCGGAAAGTTGTCTACAATCATAACACAAGGACTCTCTCAAACGCTAATACTGTTCTCTGGACTAGAATATTTGTTGTTTATGTGGAGTTGCACTATCTTCAACATTGCTTCATATCTCGGCTAAATAATGCTGATACAGGCTTCATAAATTTTGACAAATTTTTAAGAGTTTAGTGATTTTCATTTAGAACATTTAACGTCCAAAATAAATTGAAGAAGTGCCAAGGGATATTAAAAACAATCAGCCCTGATAGATATGCGAGTGCAGAAAAGTCACCTGCAAATCCCTAACGTGATGGAACAAGATCTCCAGAAGTAGCGAGTCCGCTGTTGGCATGTCACATTTGTCGCAAATGAATATTCATGGCTATGACGTTGGTATTTAATGTCCCCCCCCCCCCCCCCCCCCCCCCCCCCCCCCCAAGCAGTGAGAGAAGCATAGAGCCACCATCAGCCGTAAGGTAAAGAAAAGGACAATTCAGAGTAAGATATCATATCTGACCTTTGTTCCACAGCAATATTTTAAAAACGAAAGTCATTAAGCGTCATTCGACCTCTGAACTCTTGTTTTCTACGGGTGAACAAAATGTCCGTATGGATACAAAGGTTTCTTACCCTTCCGGAGCACCTGAACTCACCCCGATTTTTAAAGTGGTTCGTGTTACTCTTGTTTTAGTTTAAAGTGTTGTGTAAAGTGCACAAGGTCACAATGTGTTGCTTTCAAAAAGAAATGCCTTAGATATATCATGATTGCGGAAGCAAACTTACATGAGAGAGCAAAGACAAACTCCAATGAAAATGTAAACATGATATTTGTATAATGATAAAAAGCAAGTGCCCCCTTCCGCTGCAGTTTCGCAGAAATGTTCTGAAACACGTATCATTATATGTTTTGTCGGGATTAGTAAGGATAAACATGGAGCTAGCTAACAACTCGGGGAAAATATTCGATATTCGCCATTGGAATGAAAAAAGATCACACGACTTTCTCTTAAATACAGTGATTTTAGCTATAGCACTTGTTGTTGGAATAATTGGAAATTCAACGGTGGTAGCAGTGTATGTATNNGATTTGGTCGCTACTGTGGTTTCCATCACATTGTTTATTACCTTAAATAGTGCACCTGTATTTTACACCTCTAGTACTGTTTGTAAGACACTAAGGTTCTTTAATCATGTCCTTTGTTGGGTATCACTTCTGATTCTGTTAGCTATTGCAGTACAAAGATACAAGAAAATCTGCCAAATATTCGGTACTTATTTTTCGCTGCGACAGAAAAGGTTTGCGATCTTACTAAGTGTTGTAGTCAGCTTAGTTATAGCAAGCCCCATGATTGTGATATATGATGTCGTTGAAGAGGAGAATACGTACTACAATGTTACTGAATCCATTTGCAAGGCCGTAAACCATCAGTTTGAGCTAGTAATAGCATTTAACTCTATAATAATTTTAATTTCTCTCCCAGTAATTATAGCAATTACTGTGTTATACATATCAATCGGACGAAAAATCTACAGAAATCTAAAAAATCCAAATGCCATGCAAAACTTCAATTTCGCTTCGTCTAGCAATGAAACAATTTCATTAAACGCGATAACAAAAGTATCGACTCCAGATAACAGTGTCTGCAGGATGAACCGCACACATGGACCACAGACATCTGCAGGAAGTTTTGATCAAGCAACAAACAAAGAGAGTAGGAACAGTACAAACGCTACAAAGTCTTTCTGTACAAGAAGCCCGAGGACACAGTCCAGTATCTCTATGTACAGATATTCCTATATGTTTTCTGCCATAACCGGTGTGACCTTCGTGTCCTACACAGTACCATGGATAATCATCCTGATGGAGATGACAAACGATAGGTTTTGGGAAAACCTGACGTACACCCAGCTCCATGTATGTTTACTTCTTAGACGATTGTATGTGTTAAGTTTCATCATAAATCCTTTTCTGTTTGGACTCTTCGATACGGCATTTAGGACAGAACTGCACAATTTTTTTTCAAAAATTCCAATATAACAATTAAATCATATATTTTGATTATCTGACCTCAGTAAGCTTGCGAGAATACCTGTATGACAGACATATGTTTCAAGCAAATGTTCAGTACGAAAGTCAGTTACCATTTTAATGTTGGTAAAATAAAAATACTAAGTGTGGCATCATTTTGGTTTTTTTATTTAAGAAACGTACAACAAAGAAGATGGAACTACAACTTTGGATGTTTCTTCTTTGTGTAAAAATGAAACTAAATTGGTAAAAACAAAATACTCGAAAATCAAATTCCAAACAGATAGGACAAATTAGGAATGAAATGGACCAAATGGCAAGTCTCCAAAGGGATTGATAGAAGCAGGAGTATGAAAGGAGTCCGCGTTCTCTGTTGACATGCCCCAATGGCACAAATGTTCCAAGGAAACCCTACGAGTTCAGTAAAAGGCCCATATCGGATGAAATTGTTATTTGTTCTTGATTAGACTAGCAAAAAACATTCATCCATAAACGAACAATCCTTCTTTAAAGGTTCATTTGGACTCATATTCATCTTCACAGAATTAAAAAAATTGAAAATCATATTTGCATCAGCATATAATTAGACGATGTAGCTGATAAATTGCAAAAATATGCACGCAATATATAGATATCGTCGTTTAAAAAGATTAAAAATACACGAGTACGGGTTGAATTCATTTCCCGCAATTTTAACAGACATGGCCGATGCCTATAAGTAGGGCCAATTGCGCGGACAAAACATGTCCAGCACGGACATTTAAACGTTGATTTGAGTTTTTTTTTATCCATATATCATTTTGTTGTATTTAATAGTTTTTAAAATTTTGAAAGTGAAAAATGTCTCGGTATTTTACTCTATTAAAGTATAATAAATAGTAGCCTTTCAGATTTGCATAAGATGGCAAAGTGCCTGGTGTCTTCATTTCACATTTTATGCATTATGCCAGGGCATGTTCCTCTTATGAATGTTTTATTCGGAGAGCTAGACGACGCGCCAATAAACTTCTTACACAGGGATACGTTGTTGTACGAATGAAATCGTCACCTCCAAAGTTTTATCGTCAATATGGTGAAATTGAATGAAATTCCTGCGCACGACCATTTGCACTGACTAAATTTTGCTATTTAGATCAAGAGCGCAAACCAAAATTGACATTTTACCAAACTGTAAGGGTCTCCCTAGTATGTTTGAATGTGACATGTCAATAGGAGACGCTCGGGACACCTGGTCCCATCCCATTACGGATTTGAATTTGTTTTTTAATTTGAGATCGTTATTCCACTAAAATTGTCATATTTTTTAAGACTTTGGTTTTCGAACGTCTTTTGTTACTTCTTTAAGCTTAACGATGCAGTAAATTTATTCCCTAATACAATATAGAAAGAGAAGCTGTGTCAGGCTCGGGTGGGTGTGAATATGGGTGTGTGCATGTGTGTAATTTCACCTGTTAAACTTCGAGAAATATGATATCATTTCATTACGAGCGGTACCAACTGTGCTCCTCTTTTTGGTGACTTATTTCTCTATTCGTATGAGGCTGACTTCATTAAAGAATAATGACAAGAACTTAGCCCGATCCTTTATTTATATCGATGGCGTTCTTTCATTGCAAAATACAACGTTTGGTGACTATTTTGATCGTATCTGTCAAAATTTTGAACTTTCGATTTTGAACTAAAGGATACCACGGACATTGCCAGGTCTACTTCATACAATGACTTACGCCTAAATGTTGACAATAAGGGACGATTGAGAACCAAACTCCACGATAAAAGAGATGACTTCATTTTCCCTATTGTGACCTGTTAATTTTATGTGATAATACTCCATTAGCACTTGCATATGAAGTGTACATCTCTCGGGTGAAAAGGTATTCCAGAGCATGTATTTCCCATCAGAATTTTCTTTATAAGGATTGCTACTGACAAAGAAACTACTTAACTCAGTATTTCTTTATGGATAGAATGACGGCATCACTTCCAACGTTTAACGATGGCCAGTCTGACTTGTTTGACTGTTATGTTATATCTGTAAAACAGATGATGAGGGATATATTTCGCACATCTAACTCCGCCAATTTTTTTTACCGTTTCCTGATATAACCGATTAAGACATATTCCCAGATAAGTAACATAGGTGGCACGAAGGGTCCCGCGCACTAGAAATCTAAAACGTAAGTCAACATATTTTCTGGTCAACGTGATATAACCTATCATGTTCCTCGCTACGGAACGTTGTCCACAATCCTAACACAAGTGCTTTCCCAAATGCCGAATTTTTTTTTATTTTACTGAACAAAAATATCGTTTGGGATATTGGAGTAATCGTCGCTTTAAACATTGTGTTAATCATATCTCGATGACATGGAGCTGATGTGCTTTTTTTTGACATGTAAAGTTCCATCATATCTATCGAAGTCATTTAAGATCCAAAGTCAATTATCCATAAAACGTAAGTAATAACTTTGTAATACGGTCGACCCTTCAGTATCGGGAGGAGCATAGAAATACCGTCGGCTGTACGGTACAGACAAGGACAGTTCAACACTAAGTATCATATTTGACAGTTGTTCCTCATTTATAATTAAAAAACAGACTGTAAATCTCTGTTAACGAATATCATGACCGCATCAAACTCCTCCAGCTTTTTGTGGGGTTCGTGTTCCTATAGTTATAGGTTTGAATGTTACATGCGGGGCCTCTGTGGATGAGACAGTAAAAACCAAGGCCCCATGTCACAGTAGGTGTTGGCACGTTAAAGAACCCTCCCTGCTGTTCGGCCAGCAGTGACGAGCAAAGACAAAATTTGCCGCCCTTCACCGGCACACGGTGACGTCTCCATATGAGTGAAATATTCTTGAATGGGACGTTAAACAACAATACAACAACAACAACAACAAGTGTTACATGTGTTTTGATAGCGTTTTGTGGTGTTGTCTCGTTTTGTTTTGACAATCGTGTCTGTTGTGGATTTCTTAATTTGGAATGCCCTTTGATAGTTCTACCTACGCTTTTCCCAAAAGTGAGCTTCACTTAAAATAATTTGCACAGGGTTGATATCTTTGTTTTCTAAATAACATGCCTTAGCTACATCATGATTGAGGAAGCAATCCTACACGAGAGAGCGACGCTCTACTCCAATGAAAGCGTAAAAATGATGTTCGTGCATTGATAAAGGGTAAGTGGCCCCTTCCGCTACAGTTTTGTAGAAATGTTCTCAAACACGTATCCTTATACATATTCGGGATAAGTGAGGATGGACATGAATACAACTAATAACTCGGGGGATAATTTTGATATTCGCCTCTGGAATGAAAAAAGATCAAAAGAATTTTTCCTAAATACAGTGTTTTTAGCCATAGCTCTTGTTGTTGGAATAATTGGAAATTCAACGGTGGTAGCAGTGTATGTATTCAAACTCAGGAAAAAATCTGACGATCGTTATTTTATTCCATGGCTGGCGACGTTTGATTTGGTCGCTACTGTGGTTTCCATCACATTGTTTATTACCTTAAATACTGCACCTGTATTATACACATCTGTTATTCTATGTAAGGTGCTGAACTACGTGACCCGAGTCCTGTCATTGACGTCACTTCTGATTCTGTTAGCCATTGCTGTTCAAAGATACAAGAAAATCTGCCAAGTGTTCGGTACACGTATGCCACTGAGATGGAAAAGGTTAGCGGTCCTATTAAGTGTTGTAGTCAGCTTAGTGACAACAGCCCCCATGATTGTAATATATGGTGTCGTGGAAGAGGAAAATGCATTCTACAATGTTACTGAATCCACATGTAAGGCCGTGACAAATCCAATTGCAGGCATCATTGCATTTAATTCTATAATATCTTTAGTTTCCCTCACAGCAGTTGTAGCAATTACAGTACTGTATACATCAATCGGAAAGAAAATCTACAGGAATCTAAAAAATCCTAATGGCATCCAAGAGCGTATGTACTCTTCATCTAGTAATGAAGCAATTTCATTAAACGCGATAACAAAGTTATCGACTCCAGATAACAATGCCTCCAGAATGAACCGCACACAGGGACCACAGAAATCTTTAGGAGGTTCAAATCAAGCAACAAAGAATGATAATAGGCACAGTATAAACGCTGCAAAGTCTTTCTGTACAAGAGGCCAGAGGACACAGTCCAGTGTCTCTGTGTACAGATACTCTTATATGTTTTCTGCAATAACCGGTGTGACCTTCTTGTCCTACACAGTACCATGGATAATCATCCTGGTGGAAATGACAAATGATAGGTTTTGGGAAAACCTGACGTACACCCAGCTCCAAGTATGTTTACTTCTCAGGCGATTGTATGTGTTAAGTTTTATCATAAATCCATTCTTGTTTGGACTCTTCGATCCCGCCTTTAGGACAGAGCTCAAGAATATTTTTTGAAAATTTAATGATAACACGGATTCATGGACATAAATGTTATTTTCTTTGATTAGTTGATCTCGGCAAGTTTGCCAATATACCGGTAGGACAAGGTTTCAAGTACATGTACATATATAGGGACCAATATTTCCATGTTTTATCACCGGACTATAACAGACAAAAGGAACGGAATATTCGGAGCAGTTTCTCTTTCTAATTGTTTTGATGAATCCTTCAAGAATATTAACTAAAATCCAATTATATATTAATGATTTAATTTTTGAATTCAGATATTTCATTACACTTGAAATACAATAGCCATAATGGAGTAACAGACTAAACCGAACATTTGATCTATAACGACAGTTACCAACTCAAAAGTTGTCCAACAATTTACCAATATAAAGATATGACAAAATCACATGGACCTCGGAATACCCTGAGTTGGGATAATGTGTGTAAAGTTTCATTAGAAATCCATTTATGATTTGACTTTTCGATCCGTCATTTAGGTCGGAGCCGAATTTTTTTTAATTCAAATATAACATTCATCAGCTTAGATTATGCTTACTGTTCACCTGATCTCGGCGTGTAACACTGGTACGACAGTAGTTAAAGCAAACATACAGCACAGACGTGAAGTCAAGTTCCTTCCCGTGTAAAGGAATTTCGATATCAATGACGTTTTCAACATTAAATGAAATACTGTAATTAGTTAGACAACACAAATAAGGGAGAACCTGATTGGTTGAACGGTGTTTGGTAAAGGGGATCTACGGTTTTGTATACTTGATGTATGATGAATGGTTTGTTAACAAATAAGTGACTAGATTGTTGAAAACAAGCAGAAATTAGAACTGCTCTTTACTTAGTTGACAAAACACAGCAATATGTAAATATTTCTTCTCTGTGTCAAGTTTATTATCTTTTTCTTCATTCATCACAGTACTATACTCTAGATTCCTTATTTTTTTGCGAGTACTTAATTCTGCAAATTTGCTGCTTTCTATCAAACCTCAAGAACTTTAAATCACGAATTCTCTACAGCAGGGAATTAAACTTTGCGTTCTGAGTCAAGTTTCATAAAAAACGAAACAAAAACTATCCAACTGTTTACATCTTAGCTGATTAATTTTTTTTTTTTTTTTTTGGATATAAGATTCGCGTTTTATGATTCCATTGAGAACAAATACCAGATAAAGGCGAGGATTTTAAATTCGCGATGGTATCAACTCGCGAAATTACGCGAATATTTATTCCGCTCTTTAATTTAGGAATCTATTAATACATCTAACAGTAATTCGATGATATTTTGAAAACTTAAATTTTTGCAAAAAGAAAATGTTTTGGGGAAGTGATCCATGTTCATATTTATGGCAACTTCTCCAGGTTCATCGATGCGTATTATTACTTGATTTGTTCAATGTCTTCGTGCTATGTTTAACTCATTTTTCTAACATTAGTAAAGTGAAAAACAATGTAAGGATTGAGTGTTAGCTTATGTGTATTCATTTGTGTTTTATCATTTAAAAAGCTGGGTTTTTGTACATATTGCAGAAGATTTGAATGTATTGGTCACACATGTCGCAGATTTACAGTAGCTGACAAAGAACCTGTTTGGTTTTGACAAATAAATCTAGCAATGCAGACCAATATTTCATTGCTACCATATATCTAGAGAGAGCAACTTACATTGATATTTTGATGTTTTTAAACTTTCTCCATATCAATTAAATGCAATTTGAAACATATTAATTTGATTCCATCTTTGGATAGATTAAACTGTTATGTTTTGTTGTAACTACGGACGTAGCTGTTTAGCTGCCCAATCAAGTAATTTTTAAGCTATGCCGGTAAGGAGTTCAAAGGTTCTCCTGTTTTTGGACAACTGTGCACTGAGGAATCTTTGATATGATGTCACCAACACGTTACCTTCATTGCTACTGTCACCCGACAAACGAAGAAAACACAATGCATCATATTTACAATTTATTCAGAATCATTCTATTTGAAAATTGCTAAAGTTTTCGGAGAGTATCGTATTTCCAGTTTGGAGAATATAATATCTTCCACTAATAAAATCATGTCTTTGAAGATAAGTTTGACAGCGTTTATACATGTATTGATCATCATTCTTTGGTGTTATGAAACGTGTATTTTCATTGGTAAATTAATTGCTTCGTAAACATTATGTTATGTCAACGTTACCGCAACATATCCGAATACAAAGGGTGCATTAGAATAATGAACTAAAATGAGGATATCTGCTCAATCATTATTCGCTAAAATATATTTGTTAGCGCAAGCCGAGTGTTTATGTCATATATATTAGAATCGCAGTGCTCTAAGTTTAGATCGAACCGGCTAATTAATTCTCCCTTTAGATTTGCGCGAATGTTCAATCGTAATTTTTTAAAAGACAACTCATACACATCAAAGCAGGATTGTTACCGCCATCTCTCTCTCTCTCTCTCTCTCTCTCTCTCTCTCTCTCTCTCTC
>JACSZP010012575.1:0-13066 GCA_016161895.1 Pinna nobilis | reverse complement strand
AATTAGTAAATGTACGATAAGGGCCCTTTTCGCATGGGCTGACTCATATAAATAGCATATCATCCATAGCTCATTGATTAGTGCTTTTCAATTCTTCTTCATATTCAGATTTATTTGACTCTAATTATATGAAAAATATATGCACTGTTAACTAAATAAAACTGATGAATTAGTATCAGCATATTTTCCCAGGTGGACACCCTCCCAAAATTTTCAATTCTTGTTTTTACTTTTGTCTGACAGTTTTGTTCTTGATGATTAATAAAACCTGTACACAAATCTTGATTTATGAATCGAAGAGAAGAAAATCATCAGAATGTGTGTAGTAGTTTTTCATAGATATACCAGTACTTTATTTCATTATTCATTACAAATAATATAATTCATTCGTACAAAAATTATTTTGTTGTAACAATTCATGGTTGGTACCTTATCATTATTCATTGCATAATCACTACTTATGTGTAAGCGGGGCCTCCTTGGCCGAGTGGTTAGCGTGTTTGACTACAAATCGGAAGATCTGGGGTTCGAGCCACATCAGCACGACTCCGCGGTTAGCCGTCCTTCGGATGAGACAGTAAAACCTGAGGCCCTGTGTCACAGTGGGCGTTCGCACGTTAAAGACCTCTCCCTGCTCTACAGCCGTAAGTTGCTGAGCATAGGCAAAATTTGTACCCCTTCACTGGCACACGGTGATGTCTCCATATGAGTGAAATATTCTTGAGTGGGACGTTAAACAAAAATACCATACCATACTTATGTGTAAGTGAAAGGGAAGCTAGACAAGGTTATTTGATATATTGTAATCATCTTGCAGATAGCAAACCGACAAGGTTGACTTAATCATACATGTATATGATGTATATTGCATAAGATTATGAATTAATCAGCTTAGATGATATAATTAGACCAGAGTTTGTTTCAGCTTTCTGGAAAGTGGATGGAGAATGTAGAAATTTAATTTCCTGACGTTAGGAGCTTGTGGTTTGATACAAAGGTAAAGTTGTGGAACTAAGTACACAAGTGACATTGAAAATAAGGAATATACAGGATGCAATAAATACACATATAAACCTCTGATAGTTTATTAAAGCCTTTAAGATGTCCCTCTGCTCTTTCCATGCTATTTTTCACAGCAAATCTTCTGTTTCCATCCATAATTATGGCAATATGTCGAGGAACGGGACCAGACTTTAATATCTTAGTACACATCCTGTGTATCCATGATGACTGGTGGTCACTCCTCTCCACAGTCTCGGGTAACCAAGACATTGTGGTGTGTACTTACTGAAAAAATGAACTTCATTTTATTATTTGAATAACCAATTAGCAGAAGATGAGCTACATTAAACACGCATGCAAAGCTGTAATTATTTACCTGTACAAATTGAGGTATTATATTATTCAAGTAATAACGGTATGCAATTGCATGTATATACTAGGGAACTGGCATGGGTGAGTGGAAAGTGTGAAAATGTACAGGCAGATTTCCACTGTGTTTCTGAGTGGAGTGTTCTCTGTGTTTTGTGGACTATCTCCCATACCAGTACATGTATCTCTGAACACTGCAATAGTCGTTGTTTTTCCAGTCATGTAAACTACAAATGTATTATGGTTGAAATTTGAACTTTTTCTTACATGTTTCAAAAAATTGCAGCTTACTGATCACTGTGTATATGTAATGTGATAGAAAACGAAACTCAATTTGAACAACATTACCAGAATTTTTAGCCAAGTACGATAGCCGCTTCAACAGTATTTGAAAATTAAATGTTCAATATTTAAAATACATGTACATTAAATACTTGGGTAGTCTTAATAGCGAGGTTCCACTGTACATTAAATAAAGTTCACACCGAGGTTTCAAATTAATCTTTGAACCCCAAAATTAGCCAAATCTGATTTGTTTGAGCCAAAATGAATGAAATTTTATGGAGCAAACCCAGGATTAACCTGAAGTAGACAGGGAAGAGGTCAGACATTAACTGCATTTTACTGCTATATTGCCACAGGGGTATTTTCCCCCTGATTCTCACAAAATAATTAGTGATATCATTTGCCCAAAAAGATGAGCCAAAAAGAATATCTTTGCACCAATAAGCCCAGTTTACATTTTTTTCAACATTAGTAAAATTTCACTCTGTGGTATGAACCCCAAGTTTTTAGACATTCACAAAGTGAAGAAGTGTATCACTCAACCAGACTGTATTTATACAATGTATTACACTTTCCAATGAGGATACATGCAACAACTCAAAAACAACATTCACAAGTGTCTAAAAACTTTTTATCTCCCTTTAAAATCACAAGCTATTATAACTTCCTACCGTGGGACTGAACACACAGCCTACATGTATGCTGGAAGTTTGATTAAGACAATAAAGTGGTTTCTGAGACTCAGTTGGTATGCCTATGCCATTATGTCCCTCAAAGTGACATTATTTTACTTGGTGGTGAGCTTCAAAAAGGGAGATAACAGAAAGCAGAATAAAGATCCATCCCTTCTACAGGGACATCAGTCAGGGTTAGCAATTCTGGATCAGAATAACAGAACCGGTCATCACTCTACACAGGGACAGGATAATCTATCATAAAGTGCCGCTGCTCTTTGGTCCCATGCTTTTATATTAGCACACTAAATTTTAGTACTGCCCCATAGTGGTGCCTTTCTGTAGAAGCCTAGTAGTAATATAAGTTATGCCAAAATGGAGAAAATACAGCAATGGTGACTTGTTACCAAAGGTTATGCAAAAATAACATCCCCATTCCAAGTTTTATGAGGGGAAAACTTGCATGTACAGGGATTCAAATGTTTCTAAGTAGGCAGATAATCTACAAAAGTATACTTCCTTCAAACAAAATTCCTACATGTACATGTAATAGAATACAAACTTGCAATTTAGTACCATATAGAAATCCTCAACAAAGTTCTTTCTCAATTACATGATCTCCTAAATTTTAAACACTGACTGACTGAGTGCAGTCTACTGTAGTACTTACAGGGGATGCCTCGGTGTAGAGCCAAGCTAAAGTATTACAGGGTAATACCATCTGGTAATACTACAACCTACCGTTAGAGATCTTATGATGCCAACCACAAACTAGAAAAGTCTTCCAAAATGAATCTTATGAATGTCCCCCGTGACCGCTCCAGATCTTTGAAGGGCCTCTGTAGAACTTCCAGAATTTAAATTTCACTCCTGCTTTTGAGTGCATACCACTAAAGACTTTTGCTACATGGTGATGACTTTTATGTTTTTGCTTTGTTTTAATCAAGGACTTACATGTATAAACACTTGTTTATAAGTCCTTGTTTTAATGCATGCCTTTTATTTTAGCATTTTTGAAAGTGCGCCATCTCTTTTCTCTGTAAATATGTTTATTATTTCATGCGCTGCATGACTTGTGATATACCATTTTTATATGTTTACAATTATAAAATATATCAGAAAGTTATGCTACCAGGTTACATGTAGTTACAGTGCAACGAAAAAGGTACAGTGTATTTTACTATTTTGACTTTTCTTGTCCCTTCTTCACTGTACATGTACCTAGCTACCAGGTACATATGTCCCTTGCAGCTTTTAAAACTTTAATTTTTGTTCTAATTCCTATATTGTGCTCAAATTCATGTGCATGCCTACTTTAATTCTTTACATTAAACCTAATCAGCTGATATTTTTGTTTGTCAATTTGTCTAGTCTGACAAGTCTGATCTATTTTTTCAGACTTCAATTTGTCAAGCTATTGTGAATTCATGTTGCACTGTTCCTGAATATTCGACATAAAATAATTAGGCATCTATAGTTTTATCTGTAGGCCTAATAGCATTCAGTGAAATCTCCGTTTGACTAGGCTTTTGACTTTGAGTGAAAATTTGTTGAGTGGGACTTGAAAGAACAACAACAACAAGAGTGAAGAGATGAAATTATTTTACTGAATTACTGATTTTACTCTTTAGTACGATGCAATTGGGTTATTTAGATCTACCTGTCATTGACTAAAATGTAGATACATGTAGTATATTTTAAAATGTGTTTAATTATGTGATATCTAGGTCTACCGTAGATCTTACTTATTTGTTCCGCGTATGACAGCATTCAGATCTACAAAACAGTACACATAAACGGTAACGCATGCAGGACTGTATTTCCACGTGATCTTACATCAGAATGTGTTTTGATAATCAAGGATATCAACATCTTATGAGCCTAGATACATATCATAAGATGTCAGCTTAAAGGAATCACTTTTTGACACATTAATACTTACATGTTACCGCCTTGATAGCAGGCCTATTCTCCCCACTGTGAATAAGACGAAAACAAATGTTTCCTACAAGTTATCCCATGTGCTGACGTCGACACTCATATCTAGGTCATTCGCCCAAAGGGTGTAAAATATTTGTACTTCCGCTAAGAATATAGTTCGATGTTTAATCGCTTATAAATTGAAATAATTAGCAACTTTTCAAATATTCATACTCATTATAGTAAAACAAATTGTAAATTATTTGTATATATGCTATTTACAATATATTTCGATGCTTTCTTTATTCGTATATTCTTCCGCCATAGCGAACTACACGAAGCGTTCACCATCAATGGTAGAACATAAACGCGAATATGGCGACTGGTTAGTGGTTCAGTCAGCCAGTTATCTCGAACGCAGACAAAGTTTAAGTGTATTATACAGACGTGAAATATGTCAACTAGTGTTCAAAACAATCAAAGCTCTTCGTCCGTTACTTCAGGTTGGATATGTATTCATTGATATCGGATTCCGAGGAACATTTCTTGAGGGACCCGAAGGCTTACTGTTTTGTTTTTCTCTTTCAGAGCTGTATTTCCTCATCACCAGATTTCTGTCTGCTGGACCCTGTAGAAGAGCTGCGGAGGTGAGTGACAGTCCATTAGATTACTGTATATTGGTCTCTTTAGCTGTATTTGACACAAGCTTGTTTTCTTTTTCAGGAATTACGCCGAGAACTCGAAGAGTATAAGGTGAGTGTTTTCGATTTGTTCTGTTCGTTTCTCATCCAAATTACGCGCTCTTTGCGGGCTTTTCTGATGTTTACAAGACCGAAAATTGCATTTTAGATTCGGAGTTTGTCTGAGAAATAAATTTTATGAATTTGAACCGGCTAGTGCACGGAATTTTTGAAATATTCAAAATTTATTTTTTGTCAGCTTTTACCAAAAAGAATCGACTGGGAGGGCACAGAACACGAAAGAAGTTATGACAGTTTGGTAAGTTAGTGAAAAACGTAAAAATGTGACTTTTGGATATCTAAGTTTATTCGCAGAAATTTTTACTAAGTCGTTTTGTGTGCCTTATCGTACGTATTTTTATGCGTATTTTCAAGCTTTTTTACTCTTTTGTTTCCCTCAGCAGCAGAACTAATGATTCTTTGCTTTTTAGCATAAAATCTAATAAATTTTCCAGACAGATTATCATATCAAATGCACAAGGTCATGCCTGTGATGTCATATGACCTTTTCGAATCAGCCAATGGGATTGGCCATGGCTGACTTGGGTGATGTTGCTATATTTAGTATCACGTGGCCATGAGGGGAATTCCACACATTGATACGTTCTCGCCGCTATCAGGTGCGTGCAGCAGGAATCAAATGTGTTTCTTGTTGCTAAGGATTTTCTTTACCATGTTATACTGTGTTCATGATCCATTGGAATTATTAAAATTAGCAAGGGTTTCGTTAGATATAAAATTTAGAGATAGAAATAAATTTAATATTGTAGAAAGAAAAGAAGTTGTATGTATCAACTATCATGTAGGCCTATATGATACAATGATGAAAAGCACAGGCACTTTTTTCTATAATTAATGGGGGTCGAGAATTACATACAGTAAAGAGAAAGGTGGTCAACTAAATGTCTGCCGGTGACATCTGGCTAAGAAAAATCATTACTGCCTGCGATTTTAATCATCAATCAACTTGTAATTTTCTCACTTCTTATATTTCAATTTGCACAATTTTTTGTGTTAATTAACGTACTTAACATGTAATTAAGGATGAGGTTGAAAATCTACACTCATTGTGTTAACTGATACCTTATCAGAACCAATTGTTATTACATACATAAATGTACATGTATACTAAAAAATAATTATTTAATGCTTTGAATAGATTTGATCATCATAGGGAACTGGAGAAAATTAAAGCTTTGGAATATTTTTGTCCATCCTTTTGTCGATATTTCAATCAACTGTATGACCAGTACATGGTCAATTTCATATATTTGTTAATCTTGCAGTAAATTCTTGTCCAAACTGTACTTCTCATTTACCAAAACCAGATGATATTTCACAGTTCTTGTCGTTGTTATTTGGTGGAATCAGATCACAGTGCTAGAATCTCTTAAGTATAATTTTTTATTCAGGCCAAATAATTTATTGCACAGTGAATTTGGTTCATACACTTGTATCAATCTTAGACTTGAGTAAATGGAGTCGGAGTTTACAAATGTTTTCTACATTTTCAAATTGTTTTTATCAACACTAATGGCACTCTTGTAACAAACATTTCTTGAAAATTAGATATCCAAGAGAGAAGACTTCTCTCAGTTGGTCAATAAGTTTCACTTCCAGAGATAGTACATATACAAGGTGCCTGACCAATAGCGATCTCTTGTAGACTTTGCTGTTTTAGACATTGGTAGGATACCTTTGCAAATGTGTCATTGATTCATGTACCAGTATGTATGTAGTTTGTTTGTTTGTTTTGTTGTTGTTTAACGTCCCACTCAAGAATATTTCACTCATATGGAGACGTCACCGTGTGCCGGTGAAGGGCTACAAATTTTGCCTACGCTCGGCACTGCTGGCCGTAGAGCAGGCGAGCAGGGAGGGTTCTTTAACGTGCCAACACCTCGGTTTTTACTGTCTCGTCCGAAGGACAGGGACGGCCAACCGCGGAGTGGCGCTTACGCGGCTCGAACCCGAGTCTTCCGAATCTAGAGCAAGATAGCATGGCTCTGCATCATGCCTTTTTTCTGAAACACCGTGCCCTTCTTCTCAGTACCACACCCTTTCCTGTACCAAAAATGTGATCTCTAAGACTTAAAGACTTAACAAGGTAGAAATTATTAGATTATTCTGTATTTTAAGAAAAATGTGTTCTATTAATCATTCAATGAACAGTATTTTGAGTGGGTATGTGGAGGATAAGTAAGCACAAATTTTGTGCAGGTGCCCTCAAAACCAATCTTTATGTGTTAAACGTATCCTTTTGCACATGGAATTGTGTGCCCTTTTGAGTTCTTAGATTCAACACTAGCATGTACATGTATATGGTTTTAAATGACTTAATTTTTTATTCTGCATAATAAATGAATTTGTTTGAATCATACCGGAAATCACTGTATTTTATTACTTAACTTTAATCAGACTTATGTACACATCTACTGTATTTTAATTGAACAGAAGAATACTGAAATTAATAAGGCTGTCATTTTGACTTTATTAGGTGGAGTTAAATCGCCATATTACTTCTGATCATCTGTTGAGAATAAGCCAGCGTTTGGGACCACTTCTTGACAAGGAAGTAAAGCCTAGTGTTTGTGGGGTGCAATCTTTACTAGGAGCTGGTAGTCAATCTTTACTCAGGACAAAAGAGTGTAAGTTGGTAAAGTCTCTTATCTAGAGATATCCTGTACTCACCTGGCTTATCGCCAATGTCTCAATATGCGAATGAATTTCAGAAGTGGCGACCAAAAAATACCAAAGCAATACAAGTATTTTGTTTTACATATTTTATTTTTATGCATTTTATTTATGTCATTGAAGATGATACATTAATAAAGAAATTTTCATATGAAAGTTNNAATTGGCAAAAAACCCCTCAGAATTAGGATGAGTACTTGAGTTGGAACCCTAGAATTATAGGAGGCTCTGTATAGAATGGTAAACAAATGGTTTAACATAATCTTAACAGTTTATATTCTGTTGTAAATAGATGTTAAAGAATATGCTTCAATTTAGAGTTGTACTACCTTAGTTCTTATCCAAAATTTATTATAATTCCTTGTATTTAGAGCATGTATCTTTATCATCATTTCAGCAATAGAACATCCAAGATGGCGTCCAGCAACACATGTGGTGCTACATCATCAGCGACCATTACATCCACCCAGAAATTTAGTGTGTCCTTCAGTTGGTAAGACAAATATTCACTTTCGATCACCTCTTACAGATCCCAGAGGAAGGTATTCAAAAGAATTCCTACATTTAGTGTTCATTTCATATATAACTTAGCATAACATACCTCTTTTACATGCTATAGGTACAATCGATTAGTTAACATTTATTGGTGACACAAAAATTTCAGGAGAATCGTTGTTGAAGGATATATATACCTATCCACTACAATACAAATTATTGCAAAGTTAGAATGTTATAGGCCTACAGGAAATATATTTTCATATGTTGGTGCTCTTGCGTATTTACACAGAATCAAAACTGGAAAGAACACATGGGGAAACATACATTTAGGTCACATAGGGTAAAGAACCCTTTAATTTGATGTGTCAACAAGGCAGGTTTGATTGTACATGTACTGTAAGAAAGTTATTCAGTCTACATGGTTATTGAGCATAAAATAGAAAAAAAGGTGCTTTTCCCTTCATCACTAAAATATGATTACATGACTGAAATATTATCTCATCAGAGGGACGTACAAAACAGTTATGCTGTAGCTGAGATTTTCTTGTCTTGAGATGAGTACTATCACTAGACTATTACCAGTACCAGCTCTTCATATGTGTCAAACACTCCTAAAGCCATCTCTCCTGTTCTACTTGTAGAGTAACATTTTTTATCTTTCAGGACATGTGCTGAAGGCTCGAGAAATGTGTGGACAAGCCAGAAATGACCACGCATGCCCTAATCACATGTACAGCAAAGTGGCCATGCATGCTAGAAAACTGGGTCATTTGTCAGCTGTGTATTGTATTGCATATGACAGAACTGGCCTCTTTATATTTACGGTATGTATCCATATGGTGATTGTGTTGTCCAATACATTGTACATACAATTTATACATTTTCTACAAATATATATTGATTAACTATACCTTTATGCAGGAAGATATGTAAAAATGCAAAAAAAAAGATTCTATAAACAATGTAGAAACTAAGTCAGAATGTCAAAACAGATTTTTAATCAGGTTATTGCTGCATGATCCTTGGCAGGATAAGAAAATAATTTTCAAGCTAATTTTTTACCACTGATAAATGAAAGATGCAGTTTTAAAGATTGATATGGAGCAATACACCAGATGAACCTCTTCTATCTGCCCATCTACATTCTGACTGTGCACATCAGAGACCAGTCCGTTTTACTTCCTTAAATGTCGTATCCATGCACAGACTCGTGTAATTATATATGAACATCCAGTGACCTTGAATTAAAATACTTTACCATGACTTTGAACTAAGCTTTATGTAAAGTATATCCTCGGTGTAGACAATATAAGTTGTGTTGCTGTTTTGAAATACCTTTTTTTCTAGCACATGTACCTGTAAATAATAGTTTTACATCCTGAAAATAACAAAGTTACCTATTTCTTCATAGGATACTGGTATATACTTACATTTACATTTCTGTTTTGAAGGGTGCTGATGATGCATTGATCAAGATCTGGAGAGCATCTTCTGGTAGATTACTGGCTACGCTCAGGGGACACAACTCTGAAATTACTGACATTGCTGTTAACTATGAAAACACATTACTTGCCTCTGGTAGCTGTGATAAAATGATCAGAGTATGGTGTCTAAGAACAAAAGCCCCAGTGGCTGTATTGCATGGGCACACTGGGATGATCACATCGTTACAGGTGAGTTTGGTATTTGACAGGTATACAAGGTAGCATGACACTTGAAATACATGTACTGTGATTCTGTGATGCTTCAGAGGGTCAGCATGGCTCTGTGGTTAGCACATTAGTCTTCTGATTGTGAGGTTGTTGGTCCATGTTGCAGACTTGGCTGGCTTTTCCTGTCTTTTGAATGAAACAGTAAAAACTGAAGTCCCATGGTATAGTAGGCATGGGTATGTTAAAATACCCTCACTACTCATTGGCCATAAAAAAAAGAGAGAAAAGGGGGGGGGAGAGCATAAATTGGAGCATAGGCTAAAATTATAGTACTTCACCGGCATATGGTGACATCTCCATATAAGTGAAAGATTCTTGAATGGGACTTAAACAGCAATACAACCAACCAACTAGATAATTCAATTTGATGTTTGTTTGTTTAATATGTAAATGCCTGGTCATACTGAGATAAGATCCTGTATCTTAGACCTAATGTTTTACAAACACAATTTGATATTACGATAAATTAGTGTGAATAGCTATGAAACATGATACTGAAAATAAAACATTGTAGTGATCATGATGTATGTTAATTACTTATATGAATATATGGTAACTTAACATTTACACTGTTCTGAATAATGTGTCATCATTGGTGCAAGGAAAGCTGAACAGGAAAAATTCAGTCTGTGATTGTCTGATATTTTGGGGGTATTGAAGCAGTATCCTACATTAGTTCCCGTTTCCTTTACATGTTGAGAAATTTTGATTAATTAGCATTAGACTAGTTAATGCTTGCATCTATTACCATGCATTTTTCCATGATTTTATTTTTTTGTTCAAGTTTTGTCCTCAAGCCCGAGGTGAAACCAGGATATTGTCCTCAACTGGGGGAGATGGCTGTGTGTGCTTTTGGTTTTGGGATGTGACCACCAATGCATTTGAGTATGTTTAGTTTTCTATTTCGTATCATAAATGTTGTAATGGAAAAAATTATCATTGCTCTATTCAACACCTAAGAATAAGCATCAGTCTGAGCTGTCCTTGTTATCATTTTATATGAAGATGACATGATACTAATATCTTCTGTTTGTTTTTATATTCTTTTTTGCCAACATTCAACAATTTCTCAGTCATATGGTGGCATCCAGCTTTTTTTGAACTCAGTTGAAGGCCACAGACTCATTGCAAGAAAACTTATCTATATGAAACTTTATCAATTAAGAGTGCAAAATACAATAATATGAAGGATGTTTGACTTTATGTTGTTTATATGCTGCATGATCAAAAACTACATCTGTTTGTCAAAAAGATATTTTGCTTTATTTTCATCCAGGGTCTTATTATGATTATGTATATTGTGTTTCAGCCCAAAACCGTCCAAGTACATCGAGAGATCAAGAGCTGGTGCACAGATGTTGTGTTCGTCATTCAGTCCTGGTGGGGTGTTTCTGGCAACAGGAAGTGCAGATCATGTGATCAGAGTGTACTTCTTACACGGGACAACTTCAGAAAAAATATGTGAATTAGAAGCCCATTCAGTAAGTCAGCTTATGATTTACCTAATTTCATTTAATTTAAAAGTAAAAAATTCTCCAGTCATGAGAAAACCAACACACAATAAAGATATGATCCAGTGAATCTGGAATGAGTAATTGTGTGAATTTGACTAGTTATTCTTTTGACTTTATTTCCTGTGATAAAGTTATCCTGAATCAGAGATACTTCGTCAGGGGATCCCAGAAATTTAAAGTTCCTGTTACAAGTTATCTCTGTACAGAGAGCTGGTTTAGGCCTCATGGAGCAGTGCTCATTATGGACTGGGAGGTCGAAGCTTTGAATCCCAGCAGAGGTGCAACTTGTGTTTCTTTACCCTTTGGTTGAGACAGTTAAAATAATGGTTTCTTGTTATTCTTTTGATCAGACGTTAAAAGAAAAACAGTACCATGTAACAATAGGTGTTGGAGCGTTAAAGATCCATCACTACTCAGTCACCATAAGTGCCCCATGGTTCAATATTGTAAGTCCTTCAACATCATTTAGTAACATCATCATATAATTGAAACATTCTCGAGTGGGATGTTCCACCATGACAACAAAATATAAACTGTAGTTTATCTTATGATAATTGATCTTCATTTTATCAAAGACAACCTTCATTTTATCTCTTTCTCATTGTAACCATGGCAATATAACCACTTAACTTTAGTAATCTTTATCTTAGGACAGAGTGGATAGCATTTGTTACAGTAATAGTGGAGAACGTTTTGTCAGTGGAAGTCGAGATGGAACAGCCAGAATCTGGCGATATTTCAGACAGGAGTGGAAAGCCATAGTACTTCATATGTCTACAAAACTGATAAAGTAAGGAACCAGGCTTATAAAAATGCTGTGTACATTGTCATTTGATATCCCCTTCATGCCTCAGAATTTCTCGGCAGTTTTGCTTTTGTCTTATTGGTCTACCTGTCAATGGCAAAAGTAGTAACTTTTCATGTCTGATCCAATATTAGCCATGCCAGTCAATGAAATATTCTATGTCATATCCCCCAAACTGAAATCCTGTACCCCCTCTGAGTGTTTCATTCATAAATAATTTTTATTAAAGGAAATATATCATAAGTAATGATTTTCAAATGGTGCTTTCTAGCCCTAGGACAAACACACAAGCTATCATTAACATACAGTCCATCAAAGCTTGAAAAATCAGTCATTTTTGTGTATCATTACAGCTGTATTATAAGCATAAGTATTTGTCATAGTACATGGTTCAGAATCATTGAAAATTGTAAAATATATGATGATGTCAGTGACCTTTTCATGACTCGAATAGAACATACAGTAACTCTGTACTTAGTTCTTTAGTGTTTAATGCTTTTATTGTAGCAGTTGTACTCCTGAAGCAACTGACACTAAATCCAAATTGAATGTTACTATGGTGGCCTGGAATCTAGATGATGCCATGGTAATTACGGCTGTTACAGATTACTCCCTCAAAGTATGGGACTCCCATACTGGTAAACTCCTCCATATTCTGCAGGTAGGTAAAGTTGTTGACACAAAATTACAGCATGTATATCATAAATAATTATAAAAAAGTATTTGTGTAGAATGTTTTTTGTGAAAAAGGATTTGTAAATCATTATTTTTTGCTCACTTCATGAAATGAGAGAGGACTTATAATGTCCCTTTTTAGCTCACCTGAGCCGAAGGCTCAAGTGAGCTATAGTCA